>KZ308144.1:2383062-2557194 GCA_000376725.2 Ladona fulva
ACTACTTGAATATTACCACTAATAACGTTGGTTTATAACAATTATTTATCAGATTACTGTCAGAAGAAATAATTTTAATTTTCAAATAGCTAGAAATATAAATATCATTAAAAGATGAATAATATATATTCGGTAATAAAAGACTTAACAGCACTGAGGGGAAAAAATGTTAGACCTAAATCGATAAATTAATATCTCAAGAACAGAACACTTTTAGAGCATTTAATGCATACGTTTTCCGCATTTTCAATAATTCAGAAGAATTACTTTCAGGGACACGTAAAATATTTTAAAGTTTCGTCGATATAGAATAGAAATTGCGTTAATTCTGGAAACGAGAGATGGGTACAAATTGAGATCAGGTGCAAAAAAAATAAATGTTGCAGGAAACCTTATTGTGATTCTCTCTTATTTGTCAAAATTAAAATCTAGTGATCTGGAAATTTTAAAATAAATCTCGTTACGATACAAGATACATAAACCGAAGCCATTCACTCTAAGACGATAATCAAGCAGATAGCTGGAAAGTATATAAAGTGGAAAAAATTAAGTTTTTCAGTCTCCAAGAAAATTAATTTATCAAAATTATCTGAGCAAGAGTTTTCAATGAAAAAAAAACGAAATATACTCACTGAGGACGGACTTGTTTGCGTAACTCTTAATATTCCCTACTTTTCATGTTTTTTTCCTTTAACAAATCCTGTTAGATATTTTTTGACGTAGAAGTCGGTGTTTCTGAAAGAATGTGCTAAGGATTTAATGGGGACATTCCCAGTAAAAGTTCGTAAAAAACTTTTTTCACAATTGTCTAAGATAAAACTGACGTAGAATGTACGATAATCCTAAACTGAAGAAGAAAAATTACAACAAACGTTGAAATGAAAAATTCGCCTAATTTATGTAACAGTTATCGATGTTTCTCCGCAATGACATGTCTACTTTTCAAAATGCTTCTTATACCATGTGCTTGAGAATAAATACCTTGTTAAGTAATCGACGAGGCAAAAGGAGGAAAATGAAATGAATCAACTTGAATAACGGTTTGATCCACAAGTAGGACGGCTATAAGAAATATTCTCCTCGGCAAGATCGATAAAACAAAATAAAACTGAGAAACTACGAAAAATTAACCGGAAACATTGGTAACAGAATCTACTCCAAAGAGTGAGAGGAAAAAGCAGATGGGAAGAAAGTGTAACTAAGAGTAAAAAGCAGGAGTGTAAACTTGTAAAAAACCTAATGAACACCAGTATAAATTAAAATAAGTTTAAAATCCTACAAAACGAACTATGCAAATGAATTAATTATTTTTTCTTTTAGAGATTTAACACAAGTTAGTGATTTAATCGCTACATTCTCGTAAGTTGAGTATTTCCTACGACTCATTACAATATGAAAATACAGATATCTTCAAAAAAATCATTATTTTTATCAAATAATTTTCATTATTCTTTCCACCATTCTCTAAATAAAATTTGATAGAACCGATCATAAGACGATAACAGATGAGGCAACACCCTTTAAAGTCTCTCAGTTGAATTTCATTTCAAAATTGATATTTTAAATTTGAAATTCAAAAGTTTAGGTATGAAATGTATTGGTATTCTTTATTCACATTAAATGTGGGTAGCTTACCGGATACAACTTATAAATTTAATTTCAAATTCAACATTCGACAAACTCATCACATCCGAATCTAGGATATTGAAATTGCACTGATTGATTCAGCCTCTCATACAGTAGCACTGTCAACGTGTTTGGAATTCAAATCGAAATTATTGAACCAATCAAACTCTTTTTTAATTGCACGTAATTAAGATCTTTCCTATTGATTTCCGAACTACTGTTGCGAAATCGCAACGATCTAATGATAACCAAATATTTCACACATATTTCATCAAATGCTTTATTTCTGCCGTAAAATATGGGCAAAAACAAGGAAATATATACTTTACATTGAGTAATTACAGCTCAGTTTCTATACTGGAGTATCGTGGTATGAACGTGCACCGAAAGATAGCTATTGCTGTGGTGCATAATATTTAACAATTCCCCATGCTTGTATTTTTTTTTGTTTAAATGCAGGCTAAATATTTCGAAATACTAAACGAAAGTTTAGGCGAAGCAGATAATGTAGTAAGAATAATAATACGAAAAATTCGAAGATTTATGTTTAAGGATGGAATAGAGGAAATCGAGAAGAAAAAAGTAGTTTTTCGAAATGACAGATATTAATAGACCCCAAGAGGAAGAGTATTCCTCTAAAGACGCTTGAATAGAATGGGAGACTGACTAAAAGGTTACGCAATTTCTTGGATCGAAAGCTAACGCTAATTACGAGATTCAAAGAAATATTAGGACCTAATAATAATGTATATAACAGAGGAAAAGAACGAAATTTGCTCAAGAAAAATAATCAAAATGTTCAGGGTTTTCAGTTGAGGATTAGAGTGAATAATAAATATATGAGAGTCGAATAGGAGAAGGCGTGAAATAATACTAAAGTATAGATAGGAAAAGGGACGCAAATCATCATACAGCCATTTTACGTGGTGGAGGTATGGGGGAAGTATTGTACTATTTTACTTGGTCCATAGATGACCAAAATCGTAAAGAGAATAAAGTGCGCATTAATATCATCACTAAGTTTCAGGTTTCAGCACTATGTTTCATTATTTGTGAAATTGATAAGAATAAAACTGACAAACATAGTTTACCGCACCCTTTGATTAAATTCGTACCTAAGCTTACGGCAGCCTCTAGGGTTTGTGAGGCCAACTGTGTCTTGTAGGTGGCCTTTAAGTGATTTGCCCTTCGGCACCACTTGCTTGGGACCAAGAGTGCTGCTACGTAAGCGTGCCGAAGATGAAAAATGGTTCAGAAGGGCAACATATAGGTTACTTATGTATCTGCAATGACAACCCTGAATACAACACGCGAGAATGCGTGTTGTACACGCATCCTTTCATCCACGCATTATCCGCACCGATGCAAACAGGAAGGGCGAATTACCTGCAGCCAGCTTCTTTGGAAATTCCTAATAAGCATCTATGTATGGGTTGAATGACCCTAAGCTTATGGACCGACGTATCTGCCGCTACTACGTGTTTAAAACTCTCCGTTCGTAATGGTCAGAAAATTACGGCATCGGGTAAACTCGTCCCGCTGGTTCGCTCTTTCTTTTTCTAATTCAAAAACGATCAAAGAAAAAAGGGAATGTTAAAGTCCTCGGCATCTCCTTCGCGAACGGTGGGGAATCCCCTCTTTCCATTTTTAAGAAGCGAACGCCCATATTTTCTTTTTTTTTTGTCTTCCAGGTACCGGGTCTCTACTCCTCCCATTTTCTCTTTTATCCGCGTCTTTTCAGCCGCGATATTTGATGTCTATTCGCCACACCGTTAACCGGACATCGCATTCAGTGAGTCAATAGGTAAAACGACGCTCGCGTAACAGGTTTTCGCTTTTACAATTCGCGGAGAGCGTGAGAAATGCATAGGCATGAAAGAATCGGAAGCGGACTCGAGTTAGCACCGAAGATAATTGCTCGATTGTCCTATATTTTAGATTCATCTCGGACTGTGATGTGTTCCTAGAACACGATTCGAGCAATCTTTATGCTTCCGTAAAGCCTCGCGAATGTTATTGACGCGAGTTCGAGAGTTCATTCGAGTATAGGTTCCTAGAAATAAAGGAAAAGGGATTTGTATAAGGAGGAAATAAGTATAATGTTGGGCATTAAATGATTAAAAGAACAACCTGCTTCTCGGAAGGGAAATGAGGAACGTGTAAATGAATAGATACAAAGACATGGGGAAACCCAACTGTGGTCACGTGGCCGCAAAGGGCCAAGTCTACGTTAAGTGCGGCCTGTTTTCAGCTCGCTAATATTTAAGATGTTTTGACCACTTACGAGAAAATGACTCCTTAATGCTTCCATTTCCCGTTATTTTATTGGGTATTACATATTATTTATCATTAATTTTATCATTTTATAGCATAGTACAGTTTATACACTATGGTTTAATAAATAATACCGTCAAATTGTATTCGTAGTCCTCTTTGCATAGGTTTGAGTCAGGATCAAGAATTAGGAATTTATTTTCAGGAAACGCTCGCAATAGCAATACAAGCAGTTATGTTTAACTTAATAGGGAGAATAGACACAGTAAAATGTAATGTATTTTATGAAGGAAATATACATATTATTGAAGCTAAAAATTTGTTTTTTTAGCATTGAAATGTGTTTACTCACTAAAATGCATGCCGCTTTCCTTCTCATGAAGCCATTTCAAGATTCTTTTCCTAACAATACGAGTATGTGGCCGCTGAACCTCGCATATTTGGGCTTTCAAGCACAAAGAGATTGATATGAAGGATCGAAACGAATGAAATACATTAAGTATGTTAAAATAATAAAGCTGCCTTTCCATTATCAATACGAGAATAAGTTTTTAATGCAGTTAAAATTTCACTTACAATAGACGTGGAGACGGACAGGTCGCTGGTTAAAGGAAAACCAGTTGGCACTTTTGCTTCTTCATTCGTAATATGTTGAATGAATATATATGATTAAAATATTCTTGTACGAGCATATAGCAACTTTTAATTTTTTTAGAAAAAAACGAAATATCTGGCTCTGGCTATACCAGAATCTTCTAAAAATTTCATTACTTCCCTTCTGTGCGACCATAAAATAGGAATGGCAACATATGACAGAAATTCGCATAAAATAGAAAGCTTGCAAAAATGTTTCGCGCCAACGGCTCACCTTTTCCTGCAAATATAGTAAATCTATCTTTATTTGCTTGTGCGGTATTTATTGAAATTAAAGCGAATGTTTAACTTGGTCCCATATGAAATCGGTTATCAATATTGAATATACGAGTACATTGGAACGGAAAGAAAAACGGTCATATGCAAGAACTACCATAAGTATAAGACATGCAAAGTGTAGGCTTAATAGGAAGATCAGTACAAATTTCCTTCGGTCAGTGACAGCTAGCATAAATAAATGAAGGAAATTCCTTTGCTATTGAACGTCCGATATCTCGCACGAGCTGTCGTTAGGTGCAAACCTAGCGACAGATGTTACCTCGTGTTAGAGCGCATCTGGAGCAGGAATGTTGGAGCTTGGACGATAAACGCAGCATTCGGGAAGTGGCAAAGATCCAACGTATGCTTGTGCAATTTATTACGGAACGCTACTATAAATGGGTGGCGCTACATACTTACTCACTTACTCAAGTTGAAAATCTTTGGAAGAATGAACCTCGAGATGAAGATTACCTCGCAGGTTTACATCAATTACAGAGGAAGAAGTAAGAAAGATGATCAGGCTGTTCCGAACGTGCTAAATAAGTTAAAGATGATGTGATGAGTCAATCCGAACTCAAAAATATTGCTCCTACGTTATATAACGAATACATAAAAGAAATACATTCTAACCTTGGATTGCGAGCATAATTCATTCCGGCAATGTGCTCGTAATCCTGAGCACTTTTTATCAAAGGGATTACCCTATAAGAAATAATGGAATTCAGATGATTCGTTCCAAAACCTAAAAATATTCATATACATAATAATGATTATTGGGAAGTAGGAATAGTGATCACGAGACGATGACGACGAATAAATTCACCTCCTTCCGGAAAACTTTTGTTCATGGCTCCTGACTCATATCCATGTTTTTCTATAAAGCACTTAGTTTACTGTCTTTTTACTGAAGATCACGGGTTAGGGGAGAGCGTCTGGCTCGGATTAAGGTTGGGTATTTAGGTTAGGGTAAATTCATTAACACAGCTTTTGGGCGGCGGTATTTACAGATAGTTGTTTTGAGGTCGTAATCCCAGATTGTGGAAAATAAAGTATTTTGGATAAGTTTTAACTTAGCATAGAACCTTTTGGTTATTTTGTTAGTGATCACGTGACACTCGGCAGACAAAACAGCGTATATGTACTCCATACATTGCTCGTCCAGCAAAACACTCGCAATTTACCCGCAGACCGAGGTTTGACAGTACAGGGTGTTCCAAAATTCGTATAAAATTTTTAAATTTTACCATGGCTGTAATTTGAAAGATAAAATCACAATTTTTGCAAGGCACATGGCTTTAAGTTGATAAAATTTGGTGGTATAAGTAAATATTTGATATGTTGAGTTTAACCACATTTTAGGAGTTAATTTAAACATTAGGCATTTCCTTTACAAGGATTCAATGTAAAAGTGGTCGACGAAAATTTTAGTAAACGTTTAAAATTTTGTTTACCGGAGTGAAATAATTCGCTAGTGACGAATTATATTGGAGCTCAAGAGTTAAATCTGCCGGGTTCAACCCCTTCTCCCAAAAAACTTCTTTCAGCAAAATTAATTTGAGTCGTCACAAAGTGCCAAAGCTTTAAAGTTGAAACAAAAAAATTTGAAATTTATGCTAAAAAATTAACGATGAGGTAAACTGAACAAAATGGTTTGCTGCAACTTGCCTCTAATTACTCTGACCTCAACTTTTGTTTAGTTTCATAGTTAAGGGTGGAACGACGCAAGAATTCCTCTGAAAGACTCCGGTCGTCAAAGCACTCTAGGTTATGAGTATGACACCATTCCGCCGGTGTATTTTATGAGTTACTAAGAGACTATGTACTTCTGATCCATGATGCGAAACTTCAGCGTAAACGCGCCCATATAGTACACACTCCTTTTTGTATAATCCACCTCACTTACAGCTATGAGATCGAACTGTCACTCAGATTTAGCTTCTATTACAGTTCCGTCGTCATTATGGGTTACGTTCGTCACTTTGAATCTCTTTTCCTAGAAATTTTTTTGATTTTTTATACAGATGATGAACGCAGGGTTAATCGAGAGTGTAGAAAATGGGGCAGCATCTAGGTAAATAGAAGTGTTACAAACGTTCTTTCCTACGACCGATTGGCTTCTAACGATACCGAGCGTAATGGAAGAATATTTATGAGAACCTTAAAAGGACTTGCTCGCTCGCTTGCTATGGATTACTGAACTGCATAAACTACAATACAAAAGTAACGCATGTTGGAACCTTTGATGTCCTAGATAGAAAAGAGCAAAATAATTTCTTGGGTTAGATTTTATCTTGGGTTATATTTTACATCTTGTCTGCAGAGGTAGTTACGAAGGATAAAGATGACATCTACTCCTGAGGGAAGTCAATACACCAAAGTGATAAAATATTATAATAAGGGTAAATCTCTCTAGATAAACGTCATATATCCCTCAATGAAGATTATAATGTTACTTGCTAACATATAATACTTAGAGAAGATTCAGAAGGTACACGTATAAGGGAATGGAAATAATAATGAATAGAGATTTTACGGATGAACCATGAGATGGAATAATCTCAGTTTTACCGTCTTTCCGAAAAGAGTATTGAACACGAAAAGAAGTCCTAGCAATTTTGAACAATTTTTGTCCTAACAGTTCCACAATTCACGGATAAAATATATTTGTAGAGCGTATTTATTGCATTCCATTACAGTATACATGGGGGTTGTGAATGATAAATGAAACTGTTGTGAAAAATGTTAATCTGTTGCCTTCAGGATCGTAATTCTTTAAATACCTATCTAGTATCTCATTGGAGAGGAAGAATTGTCGTTAGAGAGTGTGTAGTGTTAAAGGCGGTTTTGTCGTGCATGGTAGGAGACGTGGATTTTTGTATGTACATGGACTGGATGAGAGGGGATGTTTTCAATGCCTATGTGAGGTTGCCACCGAACAGTAGTCCATTTGTGACGTGGTTTTGTGGCAATAATATATATGTAGGACCAAATGTTTGTAATTGCTGGAAGATTATAGCATCCAAACCTCAGCTACGTTGGGAATTATCTTCGCTTCAATGGGAATTCTACGCCAAACGAAAGTCTTTCGCCGTCACAGACGTGCCGAATCGAAGAAAAATCTTGGCCGACCTATGAAAGCCTCATTTCATGGCCCAAGTCACATCCTTAAGGTTTTTTTTAAGGCGTCGATCCCATCCGAGGTGAAGAGTCAAGCAAAGGGGCTTTAAAAAAACCTACGTGACTGAACTGAGAGGACTTAGGACCTCGTTTTTCAGGGATTTCGAGCTCAATGAGCGGGCTTTCGTCCACGGCGACCTCTAATGAGTTATCAGTAAGGGAAACCAATCTAAATCTCACCACCGTCAGAAATTTCAAGAGAAACTGACAGAACGTTCGATTTCAGGCGAGCGGCGGGATGCTAAAGGTTCGCAATCTTTAAGTGAAGCAGACGGAAAAGAAATTGTGGAATGTACGCCCCGAGAATGCAGAAGTTTGATGAGCTTATCACAAAGAGAAAGGGTTGAACGAACCCTGAGAAATTCACGCGACTAAAATATTTCATTCTCATACTCAGAGATATCTCCCAAGAGTCTTAATTAGTACGAAATCTAGCGGTTGCAATTCAAATAAATACATGTAAAGGTATAATGCATCGTGTTGCGATCATTTACACCACTTCATATGAACAGGAGGTTTAAAAGACAGCATCAATATCCTTTATAATTACGAATAATAAAATCATCAAATCTACTCGATATGAAACGAATCAAAAATAAAGACTTCCATTATTATCAAATTATCAAAAAAATGGCCCAAAACATTGATATATCACAGTAATCATTTTTTTATTCCCACTATAGTCCAATGAAACATTATATGAATATGAATGTATTATGTCAATACTTACAATTACCATTACCATAAATTTAAAATCTAATTTTGAGAAGTATCTTCTCAATCAAAATTAACAAAATGTTGAATTTTTAGATAACGTTCGTAAAAAAATTCCAAGAGATGAAATTGTAGCAAGCCATATTTCGGGCTCTTATTGACTCTTATTTCCTTGATTTTGATCGATATGAAGGGCAGGAAAGATATACGTTTAATGATTTAAAGAAGGTAAGGAATGGCTCCATGAATGCCCCAAGATAGATGGATATTCTCTACATCATTTTCAAAGAGATTTTGCAACTCATTTCGAGAAGAGTTCCACAGACTCGAATTCAGGTCAGGATTTTTCCAAAACGGATTATCTTCCGAATCCTGTATAATTGAGATTCCGGTTGGATACGGAATCTTAACTACCTGAGAAGACTTTTTTGGAGCTCGATTTAGGATTATAATTCCCGGAACGAAGCTTAGGTATTTCTGGCACATTTCTTTTCTGATTAGAATTAATGAGTGCTGTTTTTATTTAATATGACAATAATTAAAATATAGAAGTTATGTGGCCACACTGTGACCGATAGATCTTAAAGAGGGCGCATGAGAAGGGAATAGGAATTGTAAAATATTATTAGCGAAATAATGACAATTTCCGTAGTGAATATACATTCATATACTAAAAATTTTAAATTTTACCATGGCTGTAATTTGAAAGATAAAATCACAATTTTTGCAAGGCACATGGCTTTAAGTTGATGTATATTTAGGAAAAAAGTAAATATTTGATATGTTGAGTTTAAACACATTTTAGGAGTTAATTTAAACATTAGGCATTTCCTTTACAAGTAGTTTACCGCACCCTTTGATTAAATTCGTACCTAAGCTTACGGCAGCCTCTAGGGTTTGTGAGGCCAACTGTGTCTTGTAGGTGGCCTTTAAGTGATTTGCCNATGCAAAATACACATAAGCTCTTAAAAGTCATTAAATATATTAAAATATATTGATGTAACTCTAGATTTTCACCACAAATTCGTTGATTTCAATCGCGTATCATGGAGTAAATGGATTTTCAGTCTAAATTTCGCCTTAACATAGACCATACATAATTATTTACCTTTAGAAACTTATCCTTTAATGCGTCCCAGTAATTCATCTCCTCTTTCTATTCCTTAAAGGGTTCTCATAGATTATCTTGATTAATTATATTATATTCTGTTACATTCTACAGATATTCGGTCTAAATTACTAAGTCTTCCTTATCTTCTCTCCCTCATCTTGTCATCAACATACATGTATACCTCATCTCTCTCATGATGATAACTCTTCCGCAACCATCTAATGAAACAAATGTTTGAGCATCTCTTACCAACCTATTTCTTCGACCTCCGTATCATGATTAGCTAGTATACGAAAGAGAACAGCAGCCATGATAACGGGGAGTAAAGACGAAAAACCAGTCAGAGAAAATCCATGTAATCATCCATGCAATTCTGAAACCATCGATACTCTTCATGCGTGTTTAGGACAACTAGAGCCGTCAGATTTTAAAATCATAAACTCGTACACAGAAAGTAGAAGGATAATATAATACATATATAGACTTTTGATCCATAAAAATTTAAGCACAATAAAAGAAAACATGATCATAGCGAAAAGTCAAAAAAACGTCTGAGTAATTCTACAAATTGGAGGTAAAGACATTAACTGAATTATTTATATTGGAATCACTCCCAGAGCACACCTTTCGTCAACCTATTCTCTCCGTAATCATGTCACCGATTCGGACACAAATCTCAGGCAGTGGCGCGGAGCGCCGCATGCATTGAAATGCACGTCAGCAAATTTATACCGTTCTGGGAATACCCTCCTTGTCTCTTTCGAGCGTCCCTGGAACATATGCAAATCTGCGACTGGTGGAAAATTCGCGGAGACCGGGAACCGTTAAGCTAGAGGAGACACCATTGGAATAGATATCACGCGAGCCCTTTAGAGAAGAACGATTGCATTCCCCGTGGACCGGGAATTGTCACCGGAATCATTTCATCCGCCGGCCACGCTTTCGCGAGTGGAGGGCCACTTTCGTTTTTTATTATTTTCCGCTCCGTTTGCGCACTCGTTTCCATGACAACGCAGCGGATGGAGGCCTTCTGCTGTTTCTTTGTGCGATATATCGCCGCCCAGATGGCGGTGTCGGCGTCAATTGCGATACGACGGAAATCGGAAGAGAAGGGGCAGTGATCACTTCCGACCGGAGGCAATTACGGAGATGTGGCGTCGGAAATGAAAACGGGATAGATTTCTGCGTGTAAAAATTTCTCCGTGGGCAAATGAATACGGAAACGTATCCGTATGGGTCGCCGGTTCCTCCATGAGTGAATGGCGGGCGGCCTGACAAATTTCTATCTGCCTGGATATCCAGCATTGCGGTGGCTTCGTCAAAAAGTCAATAGTACACACGTACGCCTCCGTCTCAACATTAAAAAGTATCCGCTCATGGAAACATTATTTATGAACAGACTTTTAAATTGTCTAAATTAGTCGTTTTAATCAGTTACCGTTGCTCTGAAATGTAACGACACCCTTTACTCTTATGTACTGAAAATCATATCCTGTGTATTCAAATTAAAAAGGGGTTTTGAAGGATAGGATGCAGTGAGAAGGAAAGACGATTTCTTTAGTTCCTTACCTCCCTCCATTTTCCTCTCTTACGCAGTAACCATCTCACTAACCTATCTTTTGTGAGTGCACTTTTCGCATAACCTCCTCATGAAATACTTGATACTTCTGCATAAGTAGGTGAAACGAGTAATGTTTCAATGAAATCCTTGCAGTAATTGCTACGTGCTGTTATCTCTTTTACTTCCGAATATTTTCTTTAATCCATCAAACCCGAAAATACGCACAGGGTAACCTTAATGTTCTAGAAAATGTTGTCCAAATTTAATTTTTCCTTGTATTTTCCCAACTGCGTGCTTACATTTCCGATAAAATCCATGTTCTCTTTTATTTCAAAATGCTTTTCCATTGCTAATATGTGCTTAAATTACTGGATCATCTTCTGAATTTCTTTTGGAAGAATTTTAATGAAGAACAGCAACGAAAGAAAAACGTCAGAACTTCAATGAATATCTAATTATTTATTCAGATATTCTTTAAAATGTATTCCCTTGCTGAGGAGCTAATACTCATTATCGTGCAAAAAAAATTCTAAATACTGACGCTGAGTTAGAATTTAATCATCGGCCTATGAAATATTTCCGGAAACAATTATAATAAAGAATTGTATACGATATACTACAGCTAGATATACCATACCGTATGGGGTTCAGCTGGTTCACACGGGTACGTGCAAATATGTTGCTAGTGTTTCGCGAACCCACCACGCTGGTATGAATTTGAGGCCTCCGGATAGCCAAGTGGGCAGCGCGTTCGCTTTCTGTGAAAGCGGTACCGGGTCGATTCCCGGCAGGAGACATAATTTACTGACGCAATGGCGTCTGGCATGATCCAAGAACGGAAAGTTCACCCTGAACAAGTCTCATTGAGGGAGAAACGGGGAAGATAGAAGAGACCGATCAGATATGATTAAGCAATGTGTGCACGCCGGTTCCAGTAATCCGTTAGATACCATCCGGAGAAGAAGGAAACCCAAGGAGATACTAGCATCTGCTCGTTACAACGAGAAAATGATTGAAATGTTGCATCATGAAATATTTCATTCCTTTTTCATCTTAAAGCTTATAAACAATTTTTAAATTCGAATAATAAGGAAACTGCATTTGCGTATCACAGAAAGGCGTTTTTAAATATTCCCTAGGGATAAGTAGCTTCGATAGTGGTAAGCTTCGCTTAGGGATGGAAGACTTGATTACCGACGCAAGCTTTTCGAAAAGTTTGTCACTAGAGATCTCATCGACGAGATAGCTGATATTGTTATTCCTGTTAGCAACGTGCATGAGCTCCGAGAGATAACTGAGAAGCGACTCAGGAAAGTGATTGCTGGGGCAGATAGTTACTTCTGGTCGTTTTTCCTTCGTAGTGTTAGAGGAGCTAATATCAGTTAGGGTGTGAGAAGATTATCGGTGTTTTTAAACCCCATGCCACGCGCCATAGGCGACTTGCGGGGTTTAAATGTAAATTTAAATCTAAATGTAACTAGATCTATAGTAGAACAGGTTCTTAACATGTTTAACCATTTTATTAGATACAATACCTAGGAAAAGAATTAAGTTTCTTTTTGTTCGAGATTATCCTACGATTTTTCTACCTTAATTACTGAAGTGGTCCAAATATTACCGAAAAATACCATACACGCAAGAGACTTCCCACACACGCTTCTCCTCTACACATCGTCACTACTGAAGTGAATCTCATTGGGCCGCTTCGTAACGCAATTATCGATCAGTAAGAAGTATTCTTCGCTTCTGTGCGATTCCGCGACCTTTACCCTTTCTCTCCTTTGCCAGCTTATGTATTCTTCCACTTCCTCCATTCCCTCAATCCTTGTTCTCACTCCTTTCTATCTTTCCAATTCTTGATATGCCTCTCGTTTTGCGTCTTCTCTAGATTTCACTTTATAAATGTATCAAACATATTATCGTCCAAATTTTCCATTACTCTTCCCTCTCATTCATAACTTCCATTTCTATGAAAAACGAAGAAAAAATCAGTCAAAAATCAAACTAAATGAAATTCCACCAGATTTCACTTAGTACTTTTAATTTTCCATTTCTATGTTTATTACTCATTTCCCTGATCTTTATAC
This sequence comes from Ladona fulva, assembly GCA_000376725.2. Lineage (NCBI taxonomy): Eukaryota > Metazoa > Arthropoda > Insecta > Odonata > Libellulidae > Ladona > Ladona fulva. Next base: position 2,396,528 of record KZ308144.1, read on the forward strand.
ATTTTGTAGCTTTAACACCTAAGAATTATCAGCTGGTTTTTCGCATTTATTTCTTTATCACTTCGACTGAAATCTATCCATATCAACCTCATTTGAATCTCGTTTGTTTTAACATTCCTACCAGTGGAAATATTACCAGTAAAAAGTTGCCTGTTTTCTCTCTCGAACATTAATTACTTGGAACAATTTATTAATTATTAATAATTATTGATTTTTGTTTAACTCGTACGATGATACCCACACTAGCTCTATTCACAATATTCGTTCATAATTTATCTAAGGTTTCCTAAGAATGTTACGCCTTCTCAACGGTTAGTAGCCGCAAGCGCATTCAGACAATCAGAAATCACCTCTTCCACTTACCGTAAGTAGCAAAATTACTTCCGGCCAGAAAATGTTCAGAAAACAGAAAGAAGATATCAAAATCGCTCGGCGCTAAGTCTAGCTAAACGGTGGATTCTCAAAACTTCAGCTGCATTGACACAAAGCTTAATTCAACGACTCGGGTGGGGACTTAGACGTAGGTGGTGGGTTTCAAATCAAAAGGTCGGATTTTTATAGTTATGAAGCCCTGCTTTTATGTAAAAATGTGTTTTACATAGGGGCTCTGTTCCTACCAATCAGAAACGATAACGCTATTCCGAGAGAAAATAAAAGTTGCTTCAGAAAAACTCATTGCCTTCAATTGATTCTGCGAAAAGGTGCCAAACATTCCACGCCAGGAAGCCACCCAACGATGAGTTCACTCTTCCCTAAGCTCGTTTGATTCCCTCACCACACTCCCTTTACCCTCTCTTGGAAGTTCGACCTCTCGCGAAGTAGGGGTTGCGTTCAAAGGCTGCAAATCGAGAAAGACTATCTCTTTCCTCCCTAACACTTGTCGCCCCATAACCGAAAACCTGTTGAACAGCGGTATTTCCTTTTCAGTGAGAGAAACCTGTGCGGGCACGAGAAGAGGAGTGAAATGGATAGAACTAAAGGAGACAAGAAAGAAAGTGGAACTATTTATCCGTAGCGAGATCAAAAGCAAAACAGAGTGGGATTTAGATTTCAAGTCAGGCATGGTGGTGAACAAATGCTACCATAAAATAAGGATAAAACTTCCACTCAAACATAGCCTTTAAAATAATTACGTTGATGATTACTATAGGTAACGCATAAATAAGTTTGTGGGTACTACCAACATCATCCAATAAATATTTCACAACATGAATGGATTCAGAAAGATGTTAATGTCTGCATATTAATGTTGTTAATACATGTTATCTCTATTATACACTGTTCATGTTCAACTAGATTTTACAGAAAATATTTTGTTTTGGTGAACGTAGTGAATTAGTGAAACAAAATTAAAATCACCATATTATTCGGTAAAGTTGTGTATTTCATTACCTCACAAAAAGATATTAAGAGCTATTAATTCGATTCATATCGATTTTCCTATACGACTGTATAAAATTTAAAAATAAATTTTAGATAAGGTGAATATTGAGCATCAAACAAAGATGTGTATCATTATTTTATGTTTTAGTTATTCTGAGATATGAGAATTATAAATACAATTCTCGTTAAAAATCACTTTAGTTACACTTAATCGATCAAAAAATTAATTATTTCTGAGTCTTCATCCGAAAAATTTATATTATTTATCCGAGTAATTTATCAAACTATTGAATTATTCGAGATCAAGATGAATCAGCTGAATAAATGTAAAACCGTAATTCAATAGAAACATTGTGTTATTTCTTATAAGAGAAATGCTTCAAAATGTATCTTAAAATTTCGATGTAATCCATTTTCATATTCTTTATGTAACACTTTAGCTTGGTTTTTGTTAAATTCCGCGATGTATTTATAAGATCAAACAGAAAAATTAATTAATTTAGAGTAATCAATTTAGAGTAATCAATTTAGAGTAGATAGCAGTGCGTAGAAATGGTCAAATCTATTATTACGGTTATTATTCTCAATTTAATCTTCAATAATGTCAACGACGAATACTTTTGAATGAATGAATGAATAGAGCCAACCTAAGATTTATTAGTGTAAGAGAAAAGATGTAACTCATGAGTCCCTTTACATGTAGAAATTTTTGACATTCTTATGCTGATTGCTCATTTTTCTGGTAAATATTTGTAATAATTTGAAATTATCTAATATTCCACATCGGATCTATCTTATATTTCCTGAGTTAATTTCACTACAATCTCTCTAATTATTACCAAATGACCTTAAAATACCAGAATGAAGCGATTATCAAAAATAGAAGCACCGATTAACATCCATTGCAATTGATGGATTCGCATTCAATAATGGGCACTGAATTACATATTTTCTGTAATTACGGTTTCACATATGACCCAAGGATGGAAAGTCTCCCAACCCCTGACGTAAATATTACATAAAAATAAGACACACAAGTATCCTGTTAGCACAAAATATAAGACGTTCCTTTCTTTACTCCACAGGACTGTATAGAAGAACTATTTAATAGCAGATGAAAATGGAACTAAGGCGGATTACCATTCCCGGAGTGTTACTCCTGTTGCTGTCCGTATCCCTCGCAGGATCCGGAGCGGCGTCCTCAGAAAAATCGGTGGAAGATGGAACCAAAGACAGCGAGAAGCCACATTCAAGACAGAAGAGGCTGCTGTGGCTTACAAGAGACGGACGCCTTGCGCTGCCTCCGGGAACCACGCTAATCATATCTCCTTCACTCTCATTACCCTTCGTCAGGTACCCACCGGAGGGGTTCCTTTCCAACATGACCATCAGTTTACCATTCACAAGTGAGTTTGAATCTGTTTTAATGTCTGCAGAAATGTTCGAACACTGCGGATTGGCTTCAATTTCTAAATTGTCAATTGACCTCAAAGAAATCAACGAGAAAGAACCAGCAAAGTAGATTTTACAACTTCCTCAAATTTGTAAATTTTGATGGATGGCCATGGTTCCGAATGAAGTTAAACATATTCACACAAGGAAAAGGGGTAAAAGTAACTTTGCACCAGAAGGCGTGCACCTCCTTTTTCATGTCCGTTTTCCTTGGATAAACACATTTTTATGGATTCCCGTCTTACAGAACTCGATTTACGAATCCATGTATGAAAATTCTGAATCTGGGATGACCAAGCTTTTTCGTCCAGTGGGTCGCGTTCTACCAACTAAGCCTTATTCTGATGATGATAAGGATTAGTGGGTCACAGATAATACGCTTCGCCATTGATTAAATGTTAACAAATAAACAACTACAGTCAGCTTTACTGTTTAGTTACTAAGATGTAGGAAAATCGTTTTAGTATAGGTACATTCGAACAAAAATCAACTTTGTTCCCTTAAATCATCGAATTTTTCGTAGTAAAATTATACAAAACCTTCGATTAAATATTGAATCGCATGCTACCCGTGAGACATGGGTTGAACTCCTCAAATCTACATAATATTTTTCACGTAATATCCCTCACTATTTTACTCACCACGAACGCTGATGAATAAAATGAAATATCAAGATAAAATGAAAAATAGAATTTGTAATCTATGTAAAGAAAATAGAAATACCAAAAGTCAGCCATGAATAAAATATGGAAATATACCTAAATTGAGAGGCAATCCAAATATTTGGATAGAAGTTAGTATTCCAAAACATGAAAATATCTAGTGATTCCCTTAGTCGCAGGTCTAGTCACCGTGTATTTACTTCTCTTGTGTATCCACATACGTTTTATGTGTGCACAGATGTTGTTTCTTATTTACCTCCGGTACACCTCTTCGATATTTCTTCCATAGGAATATATTTCAAAATATGACGTTAATTCAACCATAAGCCATGTATCATGCATATGGATATGTTTAAACAAAACGATTTACAATTGTCATATCTCCTCAGATTCAATAATTGAAAGATAGCATAGCCGCCGTAAACTTTAAAAATAAATTCTTTACTCTTTTCTTCTAATTGCAGTTTCTCCCTTGACGCATCAAAATTCAATTTATTCGGCGTAAATATTTAAACAGCAATTGAGTTACATAAAAAATAACGCCCTAATTACATCGGTAAAGTACATCACCGAGTTCCGCGTCCCAATATTTAAACTGTACAGCGCAAAAATATTCTCAATGAAAAATCCATACTCGCGACCTTTGTAGTTGTTCCAGTTAATCGTACTAATTCCCTCAAAAGGGCAAAACCGTCCACGGAGTGACGTAGGCGCTCAAAAAATGTGACGATAATTCGTCGAAATTCTTGCTCCGGGATTTTCATCGATTCCGGCAAATCCCTTCGTACAATTTGAATGCCTTTCGTTCGGCGAATACAACTACTAACTTATAACGCTTTTATTTGCATTTTTTTCGGATTCGAAATGCTCCCAGGATTCGAAAATTAGCCTTTTGTCTGACGAAGGCTTTCCCGATGAACTACCAAATAACTGATTCGCGTTAATCTGTTCTTATGCTGTTCCAAGTCCACGGCATTACAATTAGCGAATTGTTAATTTAGCGGTGGGGAAACTTTCCCTACTCGAATCTGCAAACCCTTCATTCCTAGGCCTGAATCTCCTTGGAGAGAAAGGTACGGACTGTCGGTTTTTTGTTATGGACACTCGAGTATGGGATTGAATAAAAGGTAATCTAGGGACCCCAAATAAAAACTATTTTCGCCAAATTTTAGTGTTTCATCCTGCGTTCAGCCATATAACGAAAATTTTTGTTTACATTTGATTGGTATTTTATCACAGATAGAACGAAAGAGTGCCCGTTTGTTCAGGCTCCTTAACGAAAAGCCCTGTAGATGAAGCTGAGGCGACTAGATAAATGAGGTAATTTGCCATTGCTTTCCTCACTGAGACAGAATGCTATAAACGGAACATGTCCAAGTAAGTCAAGCACAATGACTCTACAAGCAACACTTTTCGTAAAATTTGAAAAAGATAATGTCACTATTCAGCATTGCTCATACCTCAGTAGCTTTCATATTATCACAGCCATGAACAAAACTGAGATAAAAGTTAATGAAAGTTGCATTTTTCTCTATCCTGTACCAAAAAACATGAAAAAATTCCATTCAGGACATGGTAACAGGACCTCCTCTGGTCTAATAATCTTATATGTTAAGAAGATCGGGCGAACGCTTCAACACAGAGAGCATTCTGCTTTCGGGTTCTGCTGGTTTTCCAAGCTATTAAATGCAAATTAGCATAAATTTAATTTCCAAGTAGAAGTTTACATAAGTTATTACTTGTGATAACTCCTACTGAGAGCTTTATAACAAGTACAAGTTCGTATTTTTACGTCCATTCGTTACAGAGAAAAGTTTTTAAAAAACTGGTAACAAATCTTATCTCATAAAATCTCATTGTGTCACGAGAATAATCTAAAACTTTTCGTTTCAGTTAAGAAAGTATTCAAATGTTACATCAATATTAAATGATAATCAATTTGGCTAGATAAATACCGTTTAAGAAATAAAATTTCAAAGTGAGCATTTCGTTAAGGAACGCGAAAAAAACTTACACTAATTTCGTTCTATCTGCGATAAAATACCAACAAGATAAAAACGAAAATGAAAAACGAGTATCCGTAATAAAAAAATCCTACAGTAGAATTTCCCCCGAGTGAAATGGTGATTACACGCTAAAGCAACAGTGGAACTTAACGGAGCGGTTCTGGTTCCTGAACATGTTTCGTTGAATTAATTAAAGGAAAACATTTGCAAACTTTTCTACTAAAAAAATCGCCATTCCGCACACGGTGATGTTCCTAACTGTATGCATTCACAAAACTTATCAGCCGAGAGACATTGCTCATATCATATATTGTAGAAGTCATACGTAACCCTGAAACACTAACTTAAGCTAATAATGATTTCCAATAGTTCTGCCACAAAGGACTATTATCTTGCTCTCAGTAGAACTATATTGTGCTCCCGGATGGCTAAGTGGGCAACGCGTTTGACTTCAGTGAAAACAGTCCCGGGTTAGATTCACGGTGGGGGCTTACGAGCGAAATGACCTCAGCTATGGAAGCACTTTTAACAATACTAATACTGGAATTATAGAGAGTGAATTTTACCCTTCGTTCTATGTAACTGATGCTTTCAAATCTGATTATTTTTCTTTTCACTCGTTTATCACAAAATATCATTTCATAATTACCACTTTCGGCTCAATGAAACCAAGCTTGAAATTGCATTTAAAGTATCGAGGGCGTAATAAAACTTAAGTGGTTACAAATTTTATTAAGAAAAGCTATCTTTTAATGAAATCAAAGGATCGTTATGATAAAACATACCTAAGGTATTAATGGATGGTCACAATAAATCATGATTAAAACATTAACAAAATCGCTGGAAAGTCGCTGGAAGATTATTTGCTAGTCGAGGTAATAATGTAGAACTGAAGTAACACTCTCCTTAGATCTTCAGTAGTGATCTTCCTTAGATTAAATCTTCAGTGGTTTGCGCGTAAGTTAATCTAGCAATGCTTACAGTAGTGAAGTACAGAAAGAGTATATTGGCCGAGCCTAGATGCCTGAGAGGAATTCCGAACCAAGAGTTTATCCGGAATTGCAAGCACGAGCCTCTATGCAATTCGTCATCAATTCGAGGGTAGATAGAAATTTCACTTTTTTAATTTCGCTGGAAATCCACGCTGTTCACGTATATATTGCGGCGCAGTATCCTGGGGAAGTCATTAGCAGAGGATTCACATCCCGAGTTTTACCAAACGCGATGCGGGGAATTGGGGGACATGTTCACTCTCTCTAAAAATTGGGGTGCATTTTAGGGATCGCCTCTTCAACTTCCGCGCAAATCCCTGGCTTCGTTACTACTCTTCTCTCAACAGAGCGTAGAGTTAACGAAAAAAACATCTCCACATTTATCGGACTAGTTTGCTCAGCAATTACCTTCGGTTGAATTATCTGCTGAGCTCGAGGAATACCTTTATCCAAAAGCTCCTCCCTTTCTTAAGGAAGACGAAACGAGAGATTGATTAAAGGATAAGAAAGAGAGGGACTTTTTATAAAGTCAGAGGAAAATTCTAAAAAAATAGACACAGTACAGCCTAGATTAAAGAAATGAACTGCTAATTTCTTTCTTAATTTTATAAAATAGTTAACCTTAATGGTGGCTGATAAAGATTTAATAATGACAATTTATGGAAAAAATCTTCAAAATTACATTAGAAATTTGATGTTTAATTGTAAAAATATCACAAAAGAAAGATTTTTTTGTTATTTGTTCATCTTATTCTTTGAAAAATTCAATTCCATTTTTTGTAGTATTTGTACATACATTGAATCTATCATACTTCATTGCGCTGGAATAAAATATCACCAAACAATGCATTCGATTTAAATTATAAATATAAAAAAGAAAACAAACTTACGGGCCTCTTGATACCTATACTCTAAATAAGATTAATCCGTTTTCCATTACCGTTAAAAGTTTAGTTTCTTGTAATCTTGCAGGAGATGTTTATGTTTAATGAGGAATACTTATGTACTTGTACTCCACTTTTTCAACTGAAAAGGTCGAAGAACGTGTTGATTTATGAACATTTACCCTAGTCACAGCGGCTGAAATTAAATTGTGTATTCTCTAAAAATGATACATAATACCAATACTTGAATCTTAAGTACGATCTTTTTTTGATTTAGTAACGAATTCTTATCATCTTTCAAGTCATTAATATTTTTGTAAAAATTGACGCCACCATGTGCATTATCTACCAATAGGATTGATCAGTCAACTTATCCATTTATTTTGGTATGTTGCTCATATTCTTATTTAGTAACGAATATCATCTTTCAAGTCATTAATATTTTTGTAAAAATGGACGCCACCATGTGCATTATCTACCAATAGGATTGATCAGTCAACTTATTTCTTTAAAATTTCTTACAACTTTAAGCGAATTTCGCATGTATTTCACGCACCTTGTCCTATGGATGTTTCTTACAATAACATGCCCAAGTTATGACTTGGAAATTTTTCAAAACAAAAACCCTGGATAAGTTATAGTTTTCTTCTCTTTACTTTCAACGACTATCTCCAATTATTTATGGAAATACTGAATGACAAGCTACCTCTTTAACCATCAAAGAAGATGGTTTATATGTATGAAAAGCCTCGTGAGCCTCGATCTCACCCGAATTAAAACCGAATTGAACACCATAATGATTTCTTCATTGATGGTTTAATGAAACTTACACGCTATTCTTAAGTTGACTTACCAGGTGGTCCATCTTTCCAGTCGAATTCGACAAACTGGGCCTCACGGACAATGCAAATCCATACGGAGCTCTGCCACCACTGTTTGCTCGAAGCATTGGCCGAATGTCTGGAGCGTTGATGGCACAGTATGTTGGGAGCCTAATTGAGCGAGCGAGGGGCAAGAGGTCGAACGGAGAAGCAGAGGACTGGGCAGCGGGAAAGACGGGTTTCCACGATCCCAAAGCTCCCACGAATCTGTTCCACGGAGGAGAAAGGTAAAAATAATTAAACGAATAAAAGAAATTTCGGCACGCTTCAAAATCGCCACAAAAATCGTCCTCATAGTGCCAAACTATAAAGACGAATTATCGGTTTCATCCGCACATTAAATAGGTGCATACAGGTATACACTTATTTAATAATTACTTTCTTATACATGTGTACCCTTATTCAGTAATTACTTTCCCTCCCAAATGAGGCGATCTGCTTAAATTGAAATAGTAACACTTACAGATATTTTTATTTTGATTTCACTATTCGCAATTGAATAATAATTTAAATTCAACACTGCAGACGTTCAAATTAATAAATTTGGTGAAAGTAAAGCTATACTTTTACGTCGTTTTCATTATTTTGTAGTAACAAGAAGGGCATCGAAGAAATCCAATAATTTGTAAACTATTCATTCATAGTAAAAGATCGAAATAATGTAGATATCTTACATTGGATAATAAACTATCACGTAAATCATTAAAATGCAATCTCAAATAAAACATATTTTTAAAGTGCAGAGTAAAATATGCGCTGTTGTATACATGAAGTGTAATCAGTAAATTTGTGATACAAACGATAANGGTTTTCACACGCTAGAGAAAAATTTCTTTTGGCCTCCCAAAAAACTGCAGGAACGAAAGTTCACTTTAAAACCTACACTCTAGCCAAAACTAAAGATTAAATTATAGTAAAGTAAGTAATTAAATTGGTAACTCTTCGAAGAATATGTAATCCACTCTATTTTTCACCTTTCCGCCACGGTGCATTACTACGTAGATGGCCTAAGCGAAAACAAAAGCTGCTATAAATTTTCTCGTCCTCTCACGAAGCTGTCATAACCTCGCAGCTTTTCCCCCTTTATCCCTTTCGCACCAACGCATATGCTCGCAGCGGACTGTCATTTAAAACGATCCGAACCCATTCAATTCAATTGGGGCGTCCACAGAGACAGAGAGAAGGAAAATGGAACAAAACGTGAGGCAGATCATGCTCGGTAAGATAAGATGTAACATGCAATAAGATATCTAAATCATAACAAAATACATGCCATATAAAAATATAACCATAGCTATATTTTTTTACTATTTCGTTTACACGAGTTACTTAAGAGGCGCCACGATTTCAGCAATATATTTCATAAATGAATGTATTTATTTTTTAGAAACATTGCTCAAAAATGTTTTCCTGTCAAAAAATTATCAATTTTTCTCCTGTCGCACCATTCAGAGCTATCTTGTACGGCGTAATGGAGGAATTCCTCGCCAATTTTGGAATGGACGGCCGCGCTTGCCTCCTGCGTGCCATCTGTGAAGTCCATGGTCATCCTCTCACCAGCTACGGACTTCTTGGAGAGATAGTGAAACTATTCTTCACGTAAGTTACTATAGAGTACATAGTGCTCATGTGTATGATTATAAAAAAATTCAGAACAGGATCCCTGTAAATACGCAACCACGTATTTCAGTCTGAAGTACATACATTTCCCCTGTAACTTAACACGTAACTTAAGAATTACGAATTCTATGATCCAAAATTAAAAATTATATTCTCCTTATATCGAGCAGATATTAGTACCTCTAAGTGTATCTTCTCTACTACTATTGAATAAGACAGATTAAAGAACCTGTTCGACGAACTCAGGAAATTCTAAGCAGAGGTCCGCGCGAACCCGTGCGAACCGTCTGAATCCCACCTCTGATAAAGCTCCTCTAAACTACCTGAGTTCTGCTAATGACAGTTTTTCGTGGTTAACTCGGGAGATTCATTCCTTTAAAAGAGCAATTCACTACAATCATTATTCATTTTCCGCGTATTTGCTATGAGCAGTATTTTATTAGGTCCCACTTAAGAGGATAAAAATGAAAAACTATTCCTAAGAAAAAATTCTTGAAACGATTATCAACGAGAAAGTGAGGGTACGTCATTTTCCCAGTTATCCCTTTACCTTTCTCTAACTTAAAATGAAATACTATAGTCTTACAATCTGAGGTGTGCAGCAATCCTATACAGTAATTCGATTAAAGGCAAACTCAAAAGTTTTGTGATATTTAGAGAGTTCCTCTTCTAATGAATGTGCTATATAAAAAGAAATTAAGGGACTCAGGGATTGGGATGATCGCAATTTCTGCCTGGTGAAGAACAAAAACAATTTTCAGTCCCTAAAATGATCTCATGATCAAGAACTCGCGACTGAAAATTCCAAATTGAGTCGCCAGTATATTAATTATGTAATTTTTTATCATTTTTATTTTCTTGTATGTTTGGATTATACTTTGGTGCGGATGGGAATCAATACTAAAATTATTTGGATGAGTACATAGTAATACGCAATTATTACGGTAATTTCAACTCGATTTAATTTATTAAGGTCTAAAACTGTTACAAAGGATGGATTTGATGAGTAATTCATCTAATTTCAAATGAATTGCATAGAATCCTTGAATAATGACCCAGCAAAAACCGTACAATGCATGCTGCAGTTTTCTAACTCGTTTGCATTCTATTGCTAACTTCCTTTTACTCCGATTATTTTGAAGCATCTGAAACCAGTTTCATCGATTTGAAATATCAATAAAATTAAGAATCACTGAATTCCATGTCCGGAAGGGATTTATAATTGCTAATCAGTTTTGTAAATTAGGGTTGCCGGAACCTTTACCCCAAACAAGTCGCATCAACTCCTATAAAGACGTCGTGGGGCCCAGACAATATACCTTGCTGTCAATTAATTCGTCTGAACTAGCTAAATTAACTTTTTATTGATATAATATTTAAAGAGGGTAAATATAGCGGTTCCCTTTCTTACGATAGGTTCCAACCAACTTTTGCTTCTTTTCCACTTTGATTATCTAGGGGTGCATAGAAAATTATTTGATAGCTTCAGGAAAGACTATTTACTAGGCTGCACGACAGCGGTTAAAGTGGCTTATGCAGCCTGGGGGATGGACACCATTGCTCCAAATGATAAAGAAATACATATTGCGATTAAAATAAATGTCAGTTAAACGGATGGTGTTAAGGGAAGGAAAGTTAAGTTAGAAGTAGAGGTAAATGAAGATAAAATAGAGTAGATGGAAAAATTACCGTAACTATGTCTCGTTACTTCCTGTTGGAGGTACACAAAAGAGGTTAACAGTAGAATAACTGCAGATAAAGCCCCTTTATGAAGAGAAGGAAACTAATGACGAGAGGCATTGACAATATATCGGGGAAAGACAAGTCAAACCTTGAGAGTGACTTGCTGAATGGGTGTGAATCATTGACTCTAAAATAAGGGGGATATTTTTATTAAAATATTGGAGTCCTTTGAGAAGAGAAATTTAAGATGGACAATATTATCTGCTTTGATAGAAAAACTAACGAGGAATTGCTGGACATGGAGAGAAAATTTAGAGTACATTGGCGATTCAAATATTGACAGCAAAATAAAGTATTTGGAGTTAGGATGCAATATAATAATGGACGGAAAAAATAAAAGGTAGTTATATTATATAAAAGTGGAGTTTAGTTATCAACGAAGAAAGGGGAGCCATAAGTGTGGATTATTGATGGCACATGATCCTGCCGTGACTCGTGTATGTATATCCAGCAGTGGCTTATTTTCAATATCATGCTGCATGACGTATAATTACATCTTGTGAAATATATTCCTTCTTTATTCACATGCAGATAATGTCCAGTTCGTCTGATCTTATCGCTTCTCTGATTTTGTGTAAATTTGAAAATATATGGGTTATCTACTCAAATATTAACAACTCCATTTCTACGTCTAGGGTTTTCACACGCTAGAGAAAAATTTCTTTTGGCCTCCCAAAAAACTGCAGGAACGAAAGTTCACTTTAAAACCTACACTCTAGCCAAAACTAAAGATTAAATTATAGTAAAGTAAGTAATTAAATTGGTAACTCTTCGAAGAATATGTAATCCACTCTATTTTTCACCTTTCCGCCACGGTGCATTACTACGTAGATGGCCTAAGCGAAAACAAAAGCTGCTATAAATTTTCTCGTCCTCTCACGAAGCTGTCATAACCTCGCAGCTTTTCCCCCTTTATCCCTTCCGCACCAACGCATATGCTCGCAGCGGACTGTCATTTAAAACGATCCGAACCCATTCAATTCAATTGGGGCGTCCACAGAGACAGAGAGAAGGAAAATGGAACAAAACGTGAGGCAGATCATGCTCGGTAAGATAAGCGCATGGAGGCGGAGGGCTTTCAAAAGTAGTGCGTTAGGGAGTTAACACGCACGGGGGAGTGGGGAGTGTGCCGAAGGGTTGAGATGAGAGGATGCGGCAGATCTGCCTGCGGGTGTGGCAATGTCAGATAGCGGCAAAATGTACGGAGGGCTCATTCGGTTTTTCCTCGGCTATCGAACGGAACTCTTCCCCGGCGACGGCCGCGTAAGGGGTCAGCGGTGCGTCCGAGTTACGACTCGACCTCCGCCTAACGGATGGCCCCGGTTTCGTCGGCCATCCGGATCTCACTCCGTGCATAACACGCAAGCTCCCTTTGGCAGCCATTACGCATAATCAAGCGGAAGGGAAAAAATGCCGGTGATTCTTATCGTTCATCCAAGTTTAAGTTGCCTTGAACGTGGGCGGTGTTAAGATGGTAAGTGACCCGGAGACGGAAAATCTTGTAGAGCCTTACCATTAGTTTCTTCGGGGATAGAACCAAACAGAGATGTGTTGAAAACGACCGCTACAAACTGAAATTTTATTAGAGCGAGATTGAGGCTAAAAGTCACGCTTAATTTACTCATAGATTTCAACGTGATAGATTGAAAAGAAATTAAAAGAAATGTGTACATGAAAAAACCAAAGAGGTACTTCGAGAAAATTTATACACAGTTTGAATACTCCCACAAGTAATAAGGTAGCCATCCAATATGTTTTCAAGGCCCCCCATCAATTGTTTATACCGCCCNCGCTAAGATTTAAAATTTTTAAATTGCTCAAAAATTAAGCGAACTTATAACTATATTCTAAATAGCTTTTCACATTCTTCGTAGTGAAATGAAAAGTGTAGTACAGAAAATTTAGTGAATACCTTATGGTATCACATATAATCATCTCTATTCGACGCTTGGAAATATCGCATAAAATTTTTGTAGAAACAAGATATGTGAAATTTTCAAAATCAATGGCTTTCTAAATTAGACTGCGTACATGATTTCATATAAGTTCTTAACTGTTCAAAGACAATTCTTTGAGGATTAAGTTTTTCTATCTTAGGATAAACAGAACATTCAGCGATTTCTGAAAAATTTACTCTTGTTATCTTTTTTTAGGGCCAGCAAATCCCCTTTCGCTTCGGTGTTGGATGATTACGTCGAGGCGGAGCGAGCAGGACAGGAAGACGGAGATTGCTGGCGATATTATAAGAACTGCCCTAAGTCACTCTTCCTTTGGAAAGAACACAACAAATACACGTAAGTATGAATAAGGTCATAACCTTTCAGGGTTCAATCTTGAATTGTTATTTAAAAATCCGAGAATCTTCGTTTCTTTTAAGCATACAAAAATTAAACCGTAATGGATCTTAGAAATATTTTTTGTGATCCATGTAGTACTTATCATTGAAAATATTGACATAAAAATATTCCATATAATAGTTCTACAATTCTCAGTAAAAACATAATTATATTCTTTTCTATGTAAGCCAAATGAATAAAAAAAAGAATTTAGATCGATATTCATCCATACTTGCTATGAATTTGAACCTCTTAGAATGCATCCCTCATCCAAATAAAGTTTTTCACCTCCTAGTTGTAGGGCCTTCTAGGACCTCTTTGACTAACTATACTAACTTTTACTATAAAATTCTCCGCGAAAATATATCCTGGCAACATGTCCTAGCAATCTCCAAAAATTGATAAAACGAATTCTGAAAAATAAAATTATCAGCCGTTTCAAATCCGGCGTAGGATTAATCGGATCCGATCGTGCACCCGAGCTTTTTCTAATATTCTCCGTTTTGAATTTCTCGTTCCCAGTTTACACATAGGTGCTTGATTATGCCTGTTTCATCTGGTCTTTCGTCTACTTTCTGATGTCTTCACATGGTTCTTTGCTCAATCAAGAACTTTCAATGTCCAGATTAACGTTTGTTCTTGCCAAATAGCTTTACCGCGTCAATGTCAGGAATCTAATTTCAACTATGATATCAAAACTATTCTTCCTTAAACATTCCTAACCATCTTTCTTTAAACCTCTTCCTAACCTTGGAGTTGCGTTTTCTTTCTCTTCTTATAATTCTAAGCATGCAGCGTTTTCCCCTTTGTGTTTTCTGAAGTCGCTGGATTTTTGCGATGTTTTGGTTGCATGATGATGGCATGTTGCTTAGGTTAAGGACTCCTATTCAAGACCATGGTCTTTTTAAACTTCAGAATATTCACGTTCCTTCCAATGGTGCTACAGCCAACCACCTTCATGGTTGACTACATTAAACCTGATGCTGCTAGTTGTCTTAGAAATAAGCATTCTAGATAGATTTCCACGAGGATTTCTTGGAGTTATATAGATAATTGTGGTTCACGATAATTGTACATGCATTATCTTTGTTTTCTTCACGCTTATTTTGAGTCCTATTTTTGTCCCCTGTGAGTAGTTCTTCCCTAATCCGAACTTCAATCTCAAATCCTACTGCATTAAATTTATCGCAAAATTTTCTGACCCTTTGAACGTGAAATTCAATCCTGAGTATTTGATAAGTCAACTGAAGTCGATCAAAATTCATTGAAACAGGCAGCGTGTTTTGGAAATCCATCGTGTAAAATTAAGAGAAGAACATGCACTTTTTCCAGCCAATTTCTAATAAAAACAGACTGGTGCTGATGACAGCGATAACTCGTTGAAATGTGGTCGTCTGTTTTCATTAAGAATTTTTACGGAAAAATAAAAGGTCTTATCTTCATTTTACATGATTACATAAAGATCACAAGCGGTCAGGAAGAGAGATTCTTTACAGCTTTCAAGAAATTCTTAACAGCTTAGCCCTAACAAAGATATAGATTTAAATGACACGATAAATGCATTCAGCACATAAGGCCGGGAAAGAATGCTAATTGAATGCATTTATAATTCTTATTGAATATATATTGGTTTACAACACTAGCACAAATTGCATTGAATAAGCTAAGAGCGCTAATAATTATTTTGCTCAAGGCGACAAAAGTCGGCACTGTTATGTATTGAATATTGTATTGAAAATTGGTTAATTCATTACTCTGTATTTAATGGGTCAATACATTGTTTTGGGCTCCCGGATAGCCAAGTGGGCAACACGTTCGACTTTGCTGAAAGCGGTCCCGAGTTAGATTCCCGGTGAGGGCCAACGTGCGAAATGACCTTGGATGTTGAAGCACTTTTAATAGTACTAGGATATTTTTAATAACTTTTTACTACTTTTAAATTCGCTCTGCATTAATTGTAAAATTTCATAACTCTGCCTCCAGACTTCGTGCCTAACTGCAGCGAAATGGTAGTAAATAAAAAAATACATGCGTACATTTATATACGCTCAAAAAGCATCTTTCTCGTGATCACAAGCAGATGAATTTTTTAAATTAAAGTAGATAAACAGAGAAGTAAACAATGTTTTGGGTAAATAGTTTCTATTGTTGATTTCAATGTTTAAATGGGAAGAAATGTAATAATAAGGAAAATTGAAGCTAGGAACTAATCAATGTAATTCTTTTTTGCCTTAACTAGGGAGGAAGCCGCCGAAGAACACGAAGAGGGTTTAGATGACAACGAAGTTCTACCGACAGACGAACGACATACGAAGAAAACGGTAGCGACTGAAATAACGCTGGAACAAAATTCCCATGAGATTTCCTCAAAAGCGATGTAATGGCATTCAATCAGTGCAAAAGATGGTCGATAGATTAAAGTGCAAATATCAGGGTCATGACGCTAAATGCGAGGACCGAAGATTTGCGAGTTTGTGAGGGAGTGGCATTCTTGTTGTACAAAAAATGGGATACGCAGGAGCTACAAATCCCTTAAATGTGCCATTATTAGAAGTCACCCTTCCTTACTACTTCTTTATTTCTTCGATTCAGTTTCAACAGTTAAAACCTCAACAAACCATTACGAAGGAATTACTCTCATTGTTCAGTTCGGTGAATCAATTTTCATGTAATCATCGCGGATCGTCGATACGAATTTGGCGCTACATAAGATCGGCAACTGTTACGTCACAGATGCCAGTGAATGATGTTAGGCCATGCTTTGATGTTATAATACCGCTTGATACCAGTAACTGATTAAATTAGACGCGTAGCTGTAATTGCAGAGGATTTGACAGAAGAGACGGAATTCATCCGTCACTCTATGACCCTCTTTTTCTTCGCAGATAACTGAGACCACATGTTCACGCAAGGCAAATGCACACGACTGATGAACTTATACAATAGGAAGTGCGCGGGGAGTCAACAGTTAACTGTGATAACTGAAAGAAATCGTTGAAGTGAACTCACAAGATATTTTCTCTTTCTCAAGAACTCATTCAGGGCAAATATTTTGCAGTGATTTTGTGCTTACACGTAACAAGTTCACCGATGGCTTAAAAAAGCCAGCTTGCTTTCGATGTTAGCCAGTGTCATTGTTGGAAAACTGTCAAAAGTGGAAGAACAAGATAAAATTATTTGGGGCTTTATGCTGGTCACATAATAAATGCAATTCAAGCGTTGTTAAGATTATAGGAGTGACCTTAAAAAGGAAGGACTGTTAGTGATTGGAAAATTATGCCAATGAAGCATTTAGCCTCAATAAGATTTTACCACTGTTGCATTACTGATGCAAAGATATAGATATTTATGTATTATTTATTGTATATTTATTATCAACTTGTGAACCAAATACAACTGTTTGAAGAAAATAAGCTTCGATCTCCCTCTTTCCTCGATAGCACACTAGTCATGTAACCATTATTAACAGAAATATTTCGTTAGATTCCAATAGCATGTCACAAACTAATATAGCATACATGTGTGAATGAAATTCTTACGTCCAATTCAGACGAGGACTAAGTTTCTAACTTAACGGTATAATTAATGGTAACACTGGTAATGATGAATGAAAATAAAATGGTTAATGGCCAAGTTCAATGTTACCATGAAAATAATATTTAGAGTTACTTACACTATTTTACAGTCATCAGCGTTTTCTGGTGGCGCAGATTTCGGCATTTTCTTTAACATGTAGGAACTTCTTGAAACCATGCAAATATCGTCTAATGGAGGAGTAATAAGTTGAAAAACGAAATCGCAACAGTTATTTCCGTAATTTTCTTCATAATAGTTTTGAATGTTCCAATAACAACAAATATGAACCAAAGTTACAAATAACAAAGCTTTCAACGAAATATTTTAAAATCTTGACAATCTTATTTGCCAATAAAATGCTTCATTAATAAATAAAACACTTGACCACACTTCTTTTAAAGCAAGATTAATCCTCAACACTAATTTCCCGTACCTCAATTCTTTAGATTACTTACGTCTGTATTATTGACTATGTAGGATGAATGACATCATATTTGAGAGGTCAGTTCATAATGCATGTGACTGAAGACAATGAAATATCTTTATAATTCATGGAATTTTAATTTCATTTCTACATCTACTAACAATTTGTAATTTAATGGTATTCGGATATTAAGTTACATATAACACATTGTCAAAAATAACAGCTGTGAAGAGTAGTCCATATAATTTATTACACTTCACAGTTTATACATGGATTGCCTATTTGTAAGGTTCACTGACTACAAAACACAGTACATACTGACTAAGGACCACATTCTTGTTCATTTGTACTGTAGAATTTCCTCCAATCACATTGTTTAGCATGCACACTTTTCTCAGTTTGCTTACAAAAATCATAAAATCAGAAGTCAATGTTATTCTAGTTTTGCAAAGTGTACTAGTTACATAAACAAATTTAACACTTAAAAACAATCTGGGTTCAGCAATTTGCTTGTGAGCACATACAAAAAATACCTTCCAAATGTAAGTAATAATGAGATCTGTATAACAATGGAGCAAAATTTCCAACAACTACTGTGCACATTATACACACAACTGTTCCAGTTTATGAGCAATTAAGTTTTTTATAGGCAGTATTCAAGAATGGTGACATTTTTTGGATGACAATTGGTGTTTATTATTATTTTCAATAACAAATAACCACACATTTTTACTAGGATTCTCCCATAAGAAAAAAGATAAAATAATTATTTACAAGCATACAAACACTCACACAAACATTCTTGAAATTGTTCCAGGCTATCTTTCACTGTTTTCCGTAACCTTGGCGTCACAAATAAAATACAGAAAAAAAAGAGATCGCTCGGTAAATCTCTAACTTTTTCCACAAGAATTTTCCCTAAATCATTAGTTAAGTCTTGAATACAAGTCTTGTTTGTGGCAGTGGTTTCTGGCTGGGGATTTAGGGTAGAAAATCCAAGGATATGGGGCAACGCGCAGAATGTAAACAGGCAGGAGAGTAAAATGGCAGGGACATTGGCTAAAAAGGGCTCATAAAAAATGGCAGTGTCTATTACAATGTACAGTCAATTAATCTCCAAGATCCTTCTAAATTGAGGGCCCTGATGAGTCTTTGGGCTTTCAATGTGGTGTTTTTTTTCTGCAAATTTTACAGGCAACTGCTTGGCAAAATAGAATCTAAAAGTCTGAACTCCCACGAGTAAAAAGGCAATGACAATATTCTCCAACTAGAGTCATTTCACAAACATGGGAATAACAGGTCGCACATATCACAGGTGTATTTGTTATATCCAAGCATGCCCAGACTTTGGCAGAGCAAGAAGGAACCTACCATGTAATGAGGCCTTTAAAGGAAGTTCGAGGTACGTTATTTTCTTTTCAAAAAGGTCCTGGGCATTACATTCTATTTTTTTACAGCCTACCCTGATACACAGCATGTAATTATGAATAATATCAAGACATTTTTCATAAATGTATAAAATAACAAAAAATTGGCAGGACATTTATACCTAAAATATTAAGTTACAACTAACAAACTTTAACAGGAAAATTCATAAGTTAAAAGTTAAAGTTTTGCAAAACCAGAATTAAATAAAAATTCAAACCAATTGAGCAAAACTGGAAAACATAAAAGCATACACTCACAGACAACCATACCTCACTCACAATTTGCCACAAATATGTTTTGCAGTTACTTCATTACTTTGATACAGTAAAAGATCTATCCAATCCTATAATTATTCAACTTCATTTTCTTTAATTAATAATCCTCCAGCAACAAAGAATTGTCAAAATTAATTCAAACAAATTAAACATCTGGACAAAAATTACATACTTGAAGCAAGTCCCAAGGCCTCACTTATCCATCGATAAAATAAATGGTGCACAACACCAATAAAATGGAATCAAACAAATAAACAATAAATACAATAATGCAACAGGATTTTTGCATAATCACTAACTTCCTAATCTATAAATTCACAATGAATTACACTTTTCACCAATTTTCAATTCTGATTAGATTAAAAGTGTGTATTACAATGTTTGAAAGAAAAAAGTATAATCTGAGTGATTAACATTCTTTTAAGCACTAAAAACATCAAACGATGTTTCAATAACATTTTTATCATATAGTTCCCTCTAGAGGGAGGATGGAACGTATGGATCACACACTGTAAAAAGGGGCAGTTGATGTTAGCAACCCATCACACACTTAAACTCTGGCAGTGTGTTCAGGAGTTTCCCGCTGACCGCTCTGTAAAACAACGTTGTAGCTCTCCTGAGGGTAAAAAGCTGTGTGGTACCACGTTTTCAAATGAGGAACACAAAGGGCTCAAAAATGATCTGATGAATAAAATGAGGTGGCCCTTATGGGGATCACAGTGGTGCACTTATTTTTTTCCTGGCAAGTGCTCACCAACTCTAACAATCCTTTCGGTCAGCTGGAAGATATAGACACGAATGGATGGCAGTTAATGATGTAATTGGCAGTGTAATTAGCAGGCAGGCTTGATTTCTTGGGTCTCTTCAATACTCCATACAATCTTCATGAACACTAGCCAACGACACCTCAGGTCTGCTGATGTGAAATCACTGCAACAGGAAAAATTCATTGTTAGTCAAATAATATGAGAGACTGAGTGAACTGTTTCTTAATACAGATAAATACTTCTGAAACAAAACCCATGAAATAATAGAGCAGCATTATATTCCACTAAAAGGAAAGTGCCATGCTATATAAGTAAGACAAATGTATGGATCCGCAAAGCCAAGCAGAGTCAATGAAAGACAATCCTGGGTGAAGCAATCCTAATAACAATTTGCTCTACAACAATCGAAAATCTTGCCTTGTATCAGACATAGGCAAGAGGAACAACGATTGTTGAACTTTTTAAAACAAGATTATACCATCACTTACATAATCACATCACTAATCATTATCAGAGATCAAATACAGTGGGAATTTTCCAATTTTAAAATTAAATAGCCATATATACAATAAAAATAAAACAAACCATAAGCAGTTGTTTGCAAAAAAACAAGAAATTCCTGTCACCAATGGTAGCAGCTGAGGTCAAATGTTAACACCATAACATTTCAAATAGAAAGTATTTTAATGAAATAAAGCCCTTATGGAATGAAATAATGATTTGATACGGAATATAATTTATAAACAGACTGTCATTTATCCCATTTCCAACATTTGCTAGCTCAACACTGACTGCATGTTAATTCACCGTGAATCTAGATTAGATTTTCCATTTATTGCTTTTCCACAACCTATAGATATCTTATCTCGGCTACCAAAATCAATCGTAAAACGAATCACCTTCGTCTGCAAAGATACAGGCGTACTTCCAAAATGATAAATCGCCTCATCTCATAAGAATTGAAGTTCTAGCATAAGCTCTCCCTTTCACATTTTGCGAGAATTACAGTTACTCCTTCTGAATCACTAGACGGAATAGGCACGGTACGAAACTTATCCGTATCGCATTGAAGTTTTCTAATAACCCCCACTTTGGAGCGTCTGTAGCAGCGGTGAGGAGACCCTTCTTATCCATCTAAAGGGAGAGGGAAGGCTGCATGTACGCCAATAAATGTTTCACGGCGAAGGATCTGACGAAGAAAAGTATCGTCGAATTAGGACAAAATACAGAAAGTGGGGTGAGAGATAACGATTCGAAGTTGGGATGAATGAGCGATTCATTCGGCGAGATACAAGAGGGGAAAAGGGTTTCACTGAAGAACGGGCAAAGCGGTGCAAGAGGGAGGAAAAATTTCTCAGCAGCTCTCTCTCTCCCCCCGCTATCTCATCATCTCTAGAGACGAAACGGTGTAAATGGATTTTCCAACCTTATATTCCACTAAAAGGAAAGTGCTATGCTATATAAGTAAGACAAATGTATGGATCCGCAAAGCCAAGCAGAGTCAATGAAAGACAATCCTGGGTGAAGCAATCCTAATGACAATTTGCTCTACAACAATCGAAAATCTTGCCTTGTATCAGACATAGGCAAGAGGAACAACGATTGTTGAACTTTTTAAAACAAGATTATACCATCACTTACATAATCACATCACTAATCATTATCAGAGATCAAATACAGTGGGAATTTTCCAATTTTGAAATTAAATAGCCATATATACAATAAAAATAAAACAAACCATAAGCAGTTGTTTGCAAAAAAACAAGAAATTCCTGTCACCAATGGTAGCAGCTGAGGTCAAATGTTAACACCATAACATTTCAAATAGAAATTATTTTAATGAAATAAAGCCCTTATGGAATGAAATAATGATTTGATACGGAATATAATTTATAAACAGACTGACATTTAACCCATTTCTAACATTTGCTTTCTCAACACTGACTGCATGTTAATTCGCAGTGAATCTAGATTAGATTTTCCAATTATTTCTTTTCTACAACCTTATACACTACAGCAGCTGAATAACACACCTTAGAACCAGATTATCGTGTTATTCCAAGGTGTAATAACCCTATAAAGAGGTACAACTCACACACATATTTTCCCTGGAGGAGAGGTGTAAACTGCTACCCTACCCCTTTAAATCGTCGTAGACTTACTTGAATGTTTTTCTTCAAAATCATTGCACATTTAGCATTATTTACTGTCACTCCCAAACACATACATACACACTAAATCCTATCTTAGAATAAAGAGTCCCTAGTTAATAAACACTAAAAACAGCAATCAATGAATGACAGAAAAACCTAACAACACGATGATACATCACATATGAAAGCAATCACTCAACACAACAGACATGCAAGATAATGAAACTAGACCATACTAGAAAACAGTTTGAGAAGAGGCTAGATCAAAAAAAGAATATTCTTAGTGCTAAAAAAAAGGAAGTGAAAAAAGGAAAATGACATGTCCACCACAAAACCATATCATCCCAAATTTGCCAAATCAGAGCTTTTATCAGATATAACCTTCAGCATCTATCCATCTGCTTGAGATGGACAAATTTTCCAAAAATTACAGAAAATGTTATCAGCTTCATCTTCATTGATAATTCCTCTAAATGACCTTCACATAGTTGTTTAATTCGCTCACATCTCTTTGTTTCAAATACAATCACATTAAGAGTAAAGATATTTGAGGTAAATCTTTCACAAACAGAGCACAACTTCCTGAATTAAGTTCTACTAAGGATAAATAGAAATTTTGGCAGATATGTTTCACATCTGTCATGCAAACAATTTCACTCTTCGAGATTGAATGATAAGAAAGATATATTTGATTTTCAGTTACAATAGAATTTTAGGTAAAGAATGATAACTGTATATTGACTATTGTATAAAAGGGAAGGTTTGGTTGGATAACATGAATGAAAAACAGGCCAATTATTATTATGCACTTGATAATAAAAATTATCTTGAAATAATACTTTTCAACAAACCCTTACAACTACTTCACTAGTATAAATACAACTCAAGTATTCAAGCAAAACCCAATACATCTGAAGTGCCTGTGATCCTGATAAAACGCCACCATGAAACCAGAAATAAATTTACAATGGGATTAAATTTTCAAATTAAGAGTTATCCAAGTGCTCTCTGCTGTGCTAGCAGTGATAGTACATAAGATATACCTAATTTTTAGTTACATAAATAATTGATGATTAATGTAATAACATTTCTGCTAACATTAAATATGCTATACATTTCTGATTTACAAATAAAACACAGACCAGCTTCTTTCAGCTCTGAACCTGTAACTATGTCTTTATCACAAAAGTTCATTTTCTTACCCATAGTAGCAAAGAGCACAATATTTCTTTTACAACATATTATTCCAATGGCACAAAGCTTGAAAAATCACAATAAAGTGGATAGAGCTGAATAGGACTTACACCCCATTCTTCAAGGAAAGAATTTCCTCTTGGAAATTCTCATTTGATACAAGATTTAACAGAGCCCTAATACAAAACCTCATTTCTGCTTTTAATATACATATTTACAAATAATTAGACTAGAACCATACGAACAGGGTGAAGGAAGAAATTGGTATTGGGAAAGTTTTGTCTCAATCAATTCCTGCTCTCTCATTCATGCAGAATTTACTTAAAGGGATATTTTACCATGAAACCCACCTGCTCCTTGGAATTGTGGAGCTTGTCCATGAAGTGCATGCATTCCAGGACCACTTAAATGCTGATCTGCATTGCCATCAACTCTCCATGATCGAGCCTCCTTATGTTCCCCAACACTGAATTTCCCCATTTCTCCTTTGTAATGGGAACCTTCTTGTTGTGATACTGACATACAAGTTATGTCAAGGTGTGGGGGAGGCACCATCTGAAGTTTGGAGTGAACCCCAACTCCTGAGTCACCTTCTAACATTGATACTCTGTGATGGTGAGGATGACTGCTAATTGTTCCATGACTGTCATTACTGTGTCTACGATGGTTAGCTCCCGCTGAGTTTTCATTAATTCCATCAAGGCCAGAAAATGAATGTCTTGAGGGAAGATTATTATTGCCTTCGAGTTCACGACTGCTGTGCCAATCCCAGTCTTTGCCCTTTGGGCGGAACTTGGCTCGGCATTGTCGATCGGCATGATTATTGCTCCAAGGATCACGGAGGAACTTTTTCTTAAAATGGTGGTCACCTCCAGACCAATCCTCTCCATGATACGGTAATCCATTGCTCATACTTTCATTTGTATTTCCATCTCTATGAAAATGCTGATCAGCAGCAGGTTGAGCTGTTGGTAACAAGGCAGGGGGTCTTTCCCAGTCATCCCAGAGACTGCCACGGGGTAGACCACTTACTTCTGCTACCAATCCTTCAGCTACTGGACTGAATGGTCCATCAAGAATGTCTGGACCATATGGGGGTGTAAGCGGAGGTGGTACTGCTTCTGCTGGTCCTGATGGAGGCCTTTCATTTGATGGTGATGGCGTTCTTGGGGGCCCAGTTGACACTCTTCCCTCTCTGTCTTCAAACTCCAAACCAGCTTCCAAAATTGGAGGAGAACCAAGGAGAGATGAGAATGTCTCACGTTCCTCTTCACCTGACTGAAAATTTGGACTCTTGAAGAGACAAGGCATCTTTGGACCAGGGCTACAAATTAGACCACTGGGATCTGTGGCATTGTTACTATCGCCTCTTGCATTTTCATTAGGTTTTCCAGCATTCGACCCATGATTTGACAAACTCTGTCTTTGAAGATGAGGTGGAGTTACATTTGGAGCTGCATGAACTCCACCAACTGAGCTAGGTGTGGGTGGAGCATCTCTCTCAATGCCACTATCAGGACTTGTGTTACAACTGCTGCTCCCAGTGGGAGTTGATGCAGCAGGATCAGTTCCTCCCCCAATTGCCGTGTCACTTTCTGTTGAACGGCGTCGTTTGTCCAGTTCAGTGGCTGCAAAAGCCACAAGACGATCAAAGCCACTACTTATCTTGTCCTGCCACTTGTCCACCTTTTTGCTATCATCCATTGTTTCTATAAGAAAGACATGAAATAACGTTAATAATAAAACCAAATGAACCTCATAGATTATAAATTAACACACAAGCACCTGAATTAATTCAAACAACAGATAAGTAGAACTCTTGGGACAGATGACACACTTTAAGAGATAATCAAGAATTACTATGAAAACACTCAGTTTTTTTCCATGAATTCATACAGCAAAGCTTAGAAAATAGATAAATTTAAACACAAGAGTGTACCATAAGTTAGTATTTCACCAAGATATTCTTTCATTTAATTTGTTAAACTGAGAGAGGATAGAAGATTTCTTTCCACGGAAACCAAATTTATCTCCACGCTTAACTGTTTGACTTGAGTATAATTCAGCTCTTAAGAAAGAATATTCTTAGTAAAGATATGGAAACCAAGCATTTATTCAACTGCAACTGATAAATAATTAAATCGAAACTAAAATATTAAAAAATGATGAATTCTGAAGCTTAATTTACACTCCACATTTGTCAACTAGTATGGGAAACTCAACTGGAATTATTTTCTGATGGATGTTTGTTTCCATGAGCAAAAGAGGTTGATCATAACGTTTAAATTGATCATCCAATCATAAACTATTTGCTCCTAGAGCACAGATGTAGGCTATGCATTTGTAGTAATTTTCATAGAATAAATCATCAAATGAAGTGTTAAAAGAATTTGGAAGTGGAAGCAACACAGAAAAGAAAGGACTGAACCATTAATACCAAAAGAGTTCTGCATAAGAGGATAATTAAGAAGCAAATATTCTGCACAAGAGAATCCAACTCCTTATAAGGAAGAGATGGTCGTGAAAGAATTAGTAAAACATGCAGAAGCGTCAAACCAAGAGACCTGCATATGAAATCACATTTAAATAAAAAAAATGCTTTTTCTATGCATCTATCAAGAACAATAACTTCTCCACTATTCTTTTGGATCAAAATGTAACTTACCTCATATGCCAATAGCGTATCTTTATTTGTTTATCACGGTTTTCTAATATATTTTCCTTCGCTTTCCTTACTGAGGGAACACTACGCAAGCTTAAAACGTGCATCCCAATTTCACTTCCCTGCCTGCAGGGGAAGCAGTAAGTTAGGTCAAGGATGGAAGAAAGGACAAGAGGGTCAGGGGAAAAAGAGAAAGAGAGAGAAATCAGAAAGCATCACACTGACAACAAAACATGTGGATTGAAGAGGCACTAACGTTTACGATCATCAATGTTGCTATAGATAAAAATGAAAATAACACCACTCCAAGTGCATTTAGCTTTCATTACTAGCAGTAAAAACTATCCCTTCAAACAAATAAAATTTAGAAAATTTCCCTTCACCTAAGTATTGGCAACTAGATTTTTGCAACTAATGCCAATAGCAGCATTGCATACAGATTCATTAATGAATGCAAAATAAACACAAATATCTTCAATAATAACACAAGGGATAGTTTTCTTGTAAGACAAAATGTCTACAGGGCACCTAATGAGCGAACATGCATAAAACTGATAAGGTAATTAACACAACAATAATTAACATGGTAACTAAATTTTACTGCAAGAGAAACTAAATTACTAATTAAATGATGAACAACAAAAAATAATAAAGCTCAACTCCACCAAAGTACAATGTGCCAAAGCTACCAGACTCAAATGTGCTCTTTGCTACTATGTTGGTGCACATAGGTAATACAGAACATTATAATGATGCTGATAATATTTTACAACTAAAACAATAAGTCTACCAGGTAACAGTGAGAAATATTAATAAGTATTTAGTTATAATGGTTTTATGATATATTTATATTACTTATTTATTGTTTCTGGGTACATACAAAGCTGATTCACCAGGTTGAAGCAATAAGCTGGTCATGCAACTAAGAATAACAAGAATGGGTGTAACAAGACAACATATAGTGCAATCTCAGTTAACTACACTACTTTACAGATGATATAAATGATTTCTTACAATTAAAAATATTTTGTGAAGTATGGAACTGAATATAAAAAGTACTAATTAAATCAACTGGCAAAGAAAATTTTAAGTCAAATAAAGAAATTGAGATTACTATGAAATACCACAAACAAAATACAAGCAGTTACTTCTAGAAGACAGAAATTACCTATGAAAGATTGAAATCAAGGTAGAACATCCATATCTTTGTAATATTTTATTCATTTAAATGGATAATATATCAAATAGAAGATATGTATAGCATCTGGCCATTAAATAACTTTATAACACAATAGTTTCATGCCTGGAAGCTTTGTAAATTACTCTTAACTCCAATTCCTGGTAGGAAAATTATCATCATCAAAACATTTACGACAAACACCCATAAAATTAAATTTCAATTATCAATTCAAAGAGACCTCACAACTAATTGCATACAGAACAAGTAATGTGACTTGTTGTATGTAATGTAAACTTAAACAGTAAAAGAATTTTTTTATAATTCACAAGAAAAACCATTATGCATATTTCAGAATCATATAAAACACAGAAAAAATCAAAAGCTAAAGAAAATGTATGCCCCTGCCTTTAAAATCTCTCGAATATTTCCTAATCTGAAAGAATGATTCTCTTTGATCTCTTTCCAAGAACTATCACAATAAATCATTAATTAAACACATGAAATATGCCAATTACAGAAATGAATTAACTTTCCTAAATTGTATCGGTTAAGCTATACAATATAAATAATCAAGTAAGAAAAGTATGAAGGCTCTGATCAAAATATGAAGCGCAATTCTCTGTGCAAATAAACTCATGGAATATAAAGATTGCAATATTACTAAAAATATTTAAAATCAAATTGCAGCAGGTATGCAAGATTATGCAGGAAATACTGACACAGCATATACTGAAAATAATTCCAGTCATTTCAAGGTAATACTAAATATAAAAGCAATTTTATGGCTTTATAATGAGCTTTTGAAATTAGGTATGAGTGTGATTTGCAATTATCTTTGCAAAAGTCAAGCTCAATAGGACAAGCAGATAGTTGTAACCTGGAAATGCCATGCTTGCAGATAACCAGAAAATAAAACTTTAGATAAGGAAGTCCATTCTGTGACAGGGTATTAAGGCTGTATGGATAAATTTATGGAAATGAGATGTAGTATAACGTGCTTCCACCACCTCTTGACCAGCACAATGACACCCATGAGCTTTAGTACACTTTAGCGGTAAGCACACTGCCCCAGTGAAGTAGTAGTAAGACGACTCTTAAGATATTTGCTTCAGTCCTAAATAACAACATTAAAAAGCAAACTCAAACAACACATGCTAGGCCATCAATTTTTTTGGCATCAAAACAATTCGATGACATGAAATTACACTCATTTATAAACAACCCTGAGTAACCTGAATCATCAATTTTGAAATGGAATGTTAAACTTCCTAAAACTAAATGCAAACTCACACCTAAAACAGCTACTACCTAAATAAAATGTTACATAAATTATTTTTTTTGTAAAATTGGGTAAAACAATGTCTAAGGGATAAGCTGCAATAAAAATAATTATATATTTATATGTTTAAAACTATTTTAGAATATATATTGGATAAAAGGTTTCTTAAAAAAAAGGGTGTTATATAAATTAATATGACAATGCTAAGAGCTAACTCAACTCTTGATACATATGTGATGGCAACACAGAATGCAAAGACCTCAAGGAAAAAGGAGATTCTATAATCTTCAATATACAATCAATTAGTTCCTTTCATTTCTTTTATGAACCATGAAAATAAGTCCTAAATTTTCACAAAATGAACAAATAAGACTTTTTAGAGGTTAGACATGTTTAATTAGGCTGACTTCTGCATAAGAACCTACAAGGTGATAAACCTATTCTTCTTATTAAGAAATAGAAATGATTGACCACAACAAATTTTTAAACCAATCAAACCATATAGAAACCTGCATAATTAAGACATTTACCCATACTATGGTTACATGTTAAGAAACTGCCAGATGAGCAGATGCAGGTGCTCTAATATTTTATCCTTAAACATTATATTTCATTAATGTCAACAAGATCTTTTGATACCAGATAACTTATGGAGCAATATTTTAGCAGTAACCTGTTCTTACATATTCCTGTTTCCTTCAACCACTGAGAGATTTTTCAATTTTATGAAAAAAAATGCACAAATAAATAGTCATAATTCACAAAAGGCTCTTTTCTTTACACTTATTACCTGCAATAAATATAATCTACATTTTAATCTTACCTTCCTCTTCCTCCTCCTCTTCTGGTTTCCCAGCACCTTTAGCAGGAGGCACCGCTCCTATCTCCATTCTAGAAATCTTGTCAGCTTCTGATGTTGAGCACGGAGATGGACTAGCATTTGTAGACAACTCAGAAGGAGGTAGTGGCCCATTGACAACTTTCTGCAAATTACCATCACCTTCAGATGGCAATGAAATATCTCCTGGCTCCAAAATGCCCCCATCCACCAATAGCATTCGTCTCTTGCTTGGCTGAGAGTGAAAGGGAGAACTCGATCTTTTCCTTGAAGCCTGCTCCCCTTCAGGACAACTTTCATCATCTTCAGTCTTCACAACCACACCTGAAAAGCTGGCTTTCTGGCTGCTAACAGATCCACATGTTGAATCCTGACTTTTTCCATCTGTAATGTCACTGGCATCTCTATCATCCTCATCATCCAGCTTTTCTTCTTTCAACTTCAACCTAGACCCACCCCCAATTATTCTTGCGTGAAGAGTGGCAGCAAGGCCTTCCACTGGTGCACCATAATTTCCTCTGCCACCTTCCCTAGGTTTCCCTCCATGTAATGATGGAGCTAACACCGTAGCACCAGAACCACCAGGCACTGTAGATGAGTCAGTGAAATATGATTCCCTATAAGGTTTAATGTCAGCACGAGGAAGCTGTACTGGAACATAACCTCTGCCCTCTTGGTTTGTTGATGATGATGCCAACATGGTTGTTGTTGATGAACTTGCAGGTGCTATAGTTCTCATGCTGCGAGACTCATCATATCTCTGCTGGAAGAGGACCGTGGATCTCTGTTGTTGGACAGCACCAAAGTTATTACGACTATTTTGGTCACTAGCACTTGTGCCACTTGTGGGAGTTGCTGAAAGGTTACTGTTATCAGAGGGTGATTTTGGTCTGCCAGGGTAGGCCAAACCTTCAAGTACAGCAGCTGAAGATTCTGTGCTTCCTGGTCTTGAAATTGGCGAATAAGTTGTGCGAGGTATAGTATTCAAAGGATTTGTGCAGCTGTCCTCACTATGCTGGCCAACATCATCAGCTCTCTGCTGAGCCGGCCTGTTCATGCGTGTGGGCTGCATATGATTGTGAGACAAAGCTCCAGGAGAACAGGAATTCTGAGGTGTAGATGTTGTGCTCATATCCACAGCTGCATTTATAATACTCTGGTTGGATATCTCAAGTGTTCTCTCAATTTCTCCACTAACCAAATCACCTATAGTACGTGTGAAGCTAGTGCCACCACCACGTTCTTGCATTGCCAATTTTTCTTGAGAGAGGTGCCGTCTTAAAGCCAATTTGGCAGGCGATACCTGAGTGTAATCTGGCTGCTGTTGCTGTAACATGGATACCTTCCCTTGATGAGGGACACTTCTCACAACACCTGGATTTGGTTGTTCAGTTTTACCTGAAAGTTCAGAGGATTGATTACTTGGTGGAGCAGCGGACACATTGCGTAAACTGTTAGAACCACTTGCAGCCTGTTGCTGTCTTCTCGATTGATCTTCATTCAACACACTAGTAATTATACTCTTTAGACGGTCCTCAAAATTTGCAACTCTAGGTGGCTCCTGAGCTGGAAGTCTATTTCCCCCACTGCAACTGCTAACACCACCACTATTACTGTTACTGCTAGTACCACCAATGCCAAATGAAAGTCTTGGCAAGCCACTGATTGATGAAGATTTGGCAGGACTCATTGATGATTTGCTAGTCATTGGTTTATTTGCATCAGATGGACTTCTAGAAACTTGAGGAGTAGGATTAGGTTTTTGATGATGGCCATGATGATGATGGTGGTGATGATGTGAATGATGATTATGAGTTGGATTAGAAGATGAACTGCCAGCATTCTTCACAGCAGCAGCAGCCTCTCTCATGCGACCAGCTTCTATCTGCCTTCCTGTCTCCAATATCTTCTTGGCCAAAATTTCGGGATTGTTCTCCTCTATCTTCCCTACATCAGGAATGTCTGGCCAGTCTTGGGAACGTCCTGAGCGGTTATCTCTACTGCTACTTGAACTACTTTTCCTACCCTTGCTTGCTGATGATGGTCCACCAGATTGACACATTCCAATTTGCGATCTATCAACTTTTTCAGAACTTGGAGGCTGCTTAAAAACACCAACATCCACAGGATAACTATTTTTTACTACAGCCCCATTAACAATAGATGCACCAGGTGGCAGGGGGATGGGAAGAGGTCCAGGAGCAACAGCACCTGCAGTAGGCTGTGCTGCTGAAGCTGCAGCAGCTCCTCCACTGCTCTTTTCATTCACTCTTTCTAGAGCAGTGACTTCAGATTCCAGGCGAGAAACTTGGGAATGGAGCTTCTTCCTTTGTGAGAGTGTGGCAGATATTTCCCTCAATATGTGTTCTTGACTAAGTGCATTTGCAGGAGAAGCTGGAATGTTCTGCTGGGGAACTTGCTGCTGCACCTGCACAGGTGGCTGCTGCATGTGAGCAACTTGGGCATTCTGCTGCATGATTCTCTGCTCATTTCGGTGATGCTGTGCACCCATACAATTCATGCTGATCCCATTTGGCATTCCAACTTTCCTTACTTTTTCAGAGATTTCTTGCTGGTGCTGGTTAAACAATTTGCCTTGCTCTTGCTCCAACGATGTAACCTATATAATATAATATTCGATTAAGAAACAATATTCAAGTAAATAAAGTACTAAGTCAGACATTGCAAATAAAAATCAATTAGCAATCATTTCGTTTAATCAATTGGCTTTCTCAACAATTTGGGACAATTATGAAAGATAATAACTTTCACAAATTTAATGGCACATTTAAGCTATAACAGAGTATCAAAATATACCAATGTCCTTCTCAGAGATCAGATTTTTCTGAATCAAGGTAAATAGTATCTAAAATCAAAAGAAACTACTCTGAGTGCCTAACTAACCTGAGCTTGTAACTTTGTAGCTTTAGCTTGAAGTTCCTTGTGTCTCAGCACTATCTCTTTAGCTTTAGCAAGTAAGTCAGATGTACAAGATGCATTGATCCCAAGTTCTGTCATTCTTGCCTTTAACAGAGCAACACTATCATCTATAAGCACTTTAATTTGCTTTTCCAGTTGGGCAGCACGACTCTTCAGTTTGTTATTCCGCTCCTGAAAATTGAAATTGCAGTAACTCAGTGCAAAGGAGTTAAAAATGCAGATAATACAGCTGAAAACTTTTCATGTTTAGGATATTCAAATCAGCAGCACAAAATAAAATCATATTATCACAAATCTAGGAGAATGTTTTTTTTTTCTTCTGGATTTCCAAAGAAAAATGGGTTTGCCTTACAATCAGACTAAAAATCCTCAACATGAATCACATCCCATAATCTACATAGATCTTTACATTTACTAGTAGAGGTACATGATATATACATAGTAAAATTCTATTCTAGTTAAAGTTTCAGCAACATAATCTTAAGTTGCAAAATGTTTGTATGACTACCTTATGGTTACAATTGGCCTAAATTTGATTGTAAAAAGCATCAATGCCATCGTAGTTTAAACAGCAATAATGTTAGAGCATTGGATGCAGAGAAACTTGACAAACATGACTAAGTATTCCACTAATTAGATATCTCACATTTTGATAAACTGACTCTTAAGTATATTATATTTTATTACCATCTTTGTTTATAATATAAATTAAATATATTTCCATTTGTAAAGTCTCTTATATAGACCCTTAAATTGGGTTCATATTAGACTTGTGCAGATAAAGTAATCAAATTTTTAATGGCAAAATAGTTGATCTTGTCCTCAAAATTCAAAAGCATACAAAATTGTCTTACCTTTTCCTCCTCTATTTGAACTTTGACATTTTCAGCATACTGGGGAGACTTCATTGCTTCAACTGCACTTAGATACTGGCTACGGAACATATCAAGCAGCATCTGAAGTCCATATGGTGTCTCTTGCGGGTTTGATGGTATTTCTAATTCTGAATGAACATTGTTGGCCACAGAGAGATCAACCATCCTCCCCCCTAGATTTCCATCAACAGTGGCACCAAGTCCTCTACCAACAACGCCAATAGAAGTTAGCTGTTGGTCTACACAACCAGGAGCAGGAGGAATCTTCTTCCCAATGGCTGCAAATTAAACAAGCAAAATAAGAAAGAGTTTCAAGATCTGCCATTTCACATTCAGTACAATTTTGGTTGTCCACTTTTTATCTGGTTCAATGCAGCATAAAGAATTTCTATCAGGTTAATACATTCACTGCAGATACCTCCATTTCCAATACATTTATCACTCCAATGGTTGAGTGATTCACAGTGAACGTGTTTAATAAACTAAGTATAAGAGTGTTGTACTTCAAGAAACATTCAGGATTTCACATACATAAGATTTTATAACATCTTTTTTCAAAGAAAAAGAATTGAGATGTTACAATTTATCCAGTTTACATGCAGCCACAGCTCCATCCAATTCTTCCATAAAAATGAAGGAATAAACATAATTTTAACAAGTATAAACTCACATTGAGGAGAAGTGCTCAATAGGGTCTGGCTGTGAAGTAGATCAAGCCCATTGATCTTCAAAGCCTTCTTCGCTTTAGCACCTCTTCTGACCCTTCCTCTAGCACGCTTTGGTGCAGCTCTTGACTGACACCTTGAAGGAGGCTGTACTGCAGGCCCTTGCCTTGTTTTACCTACTCTAGACAACTTCCTTCGGAGCTTCTTTTTGGCAGGTTGAGATTTAGATTTTCCTGCAATCAAGAGGTGAAGCAGCTTAAATAAATGACCACCAATGGATACAATAAACGAATAAATTTAATTTAATTTGCAAATTAAGTAAATTAGCTATTAGATCAAAATGTTGTCAAGTTTCAATGACTAATGCTGCTTACACTTAAATCATGCAATATAGTACAATGTGTATCACTTAAAAATATTTTGAATATGAATTGAAAAGTTAAGTATGAACAGTTATTTTAACAAATAAAGAGAATTTTCTCACCAATGCCCATGTCATCATCACTTTGACTCTCCTTGCTGCTCTTCCCCTTGTTGCTGCACCAATCTGACCAAGCCCTTCTTGTAGTTGGACCAACAACCTGACTCCCTTCATCACTGTCCTTCCCAGCAACTGCACCTGCTGCCAAGGCTGCAACTGCTGCAGCTGCAGCACCCCTACGAGTGGCACCATTTGCCACTGTCCTCCCAGGACCTTCTTCGTCCTCTTCTTCATTAGAACTTGTCTCTGCAGCAGCTACCTGTTTAGCAGCCTCACGCCTAGAAGCTGCACTCTCTCTTCCATTTCTACCAACACGAGGAGGGATGTTTTCTTCATCCTTAAGAAGAGAAAAGGATTAGCATCATAAAAATGGAAGAATATGCAATAAAATAAAATTCAATTTTTACTTTTCCAATTATAACCTATTCATAGTACTTCAATGAAGTTATAGCTCTCTTCTTTATTTTCATTATACTCTAATTCCTCAATTTTCCAATCTCAATCATAAAAGTACTCGCTTGAAATTTCCTTATGAAAATTAAGGGCTAATAACAAGAGGTAAATTTTGTTGTTTTTGAACAATGGTGATATCTCACACAGTAAGAGGTATGATTTAAAATAAAGTCATTGCTAAAGTAAACAAAACCAAAATCGAGAGCTTATTTTTACCTACAGGGAGGGGCAGAGTAAAATAACTAAATTATGAATCTATAATAAATCACTTATATTGTACTTTTAATTCATTCCATTTCTTGGAAAGGAATTAACACATCAACTCTTAAAACTGTCAAAAAGTCTATATGGTCTTGATGTAAAATAAAAGTTATTTATGACAAAAGAAAATAATTATAAAACTTTGAATTAAAAAATATTCCCACAAGAAAACAATTACTTTTTTCATCTTTATTTCCAAACTTTAAAAAGGAGCAAATGGCTGATTGCTGTAATATGATTATCATAAAAGCTCAATTCTAATAAATAAATTGGATGTCAGAAGCCACCAACGAATAAAATCTAACAATGGACTGGAAATGGGTTGAAATAGCAATTACTTTAATTTAACTACCTCCGTAAATTAATGATGTATGTATAGCAATGCTATTAACTACATCTCAGCAGTTATTTATGATAATATATATTCATGAATTCTAACTAAAGAACTCCAAATTTAAGTAAAAATCAACCAAAAATATCCAAATCTAACAATGAACTACTCACAACAAATTAAAATGCAAATCTAACATAAGGACCAAAATATAAACGAGACAAATGAGTAAGTCAATAACTGAATAAATGCCGTTGTTAAAAACATCCAACCAAGAGATTGCCTAACAGTGTAAAATAACTCAATCTAAACAGACAGCGGAAGTAAGAAAAGAAAATGTGAAACAGTGAGAGAGAAATCTCCCCTATCCTTCTCTCCAAAGGCTTTACATCCCTCTAAAAGATTTTTATTCCCTTGACATTTAAGATACTCATATTGCTAAAAATATAGAAAATAAAGATTTGCTTCAGAAATATAGCTTAATGCTGCCAAGACTGTACTCAGGAAATTCATTGCTGAGTATGCTGTCAATAATCTGATGTGGAAACTGAATTACTTTGCAAAAGCAATTCATTACTTACAATTCTCGAAACACAGCATCATCTATGCAAATACATGAGCGTGCTGTACTAAGAGAGAAAATATTGGTTAGTATTTCTCATCATACCCTCCATTGTGGGAACACAATGTCATGAGAAACACCAGTCAATATTAAGAAAATGTAGTTCACAAAGTGCAAATTACTTACACTATCAAAGGACAGTTCTGAATAATGAATAAGAATTTATTTAAATGCAAGAATCAGGAAATGTGAAACATGTTATTTTTTAATGTTTTAATGAAATTAAGTTCTAATATTCCAAATGATTGAGTAATGATGTTTGTGAAGTGGATGAACAAAATGACAATATTTACATTAATCCAGCAGAGGATTCTACAGAAGAAGAACACCATGGACAGTAAATGTATAGCTTATTTTAGTCTACAATGAGATACATTGGTGTTTTCTCCTACCTAAATACAACTGGATTTTCATGCATAAGGGCTCCTGTTTTCATTAGAGAGCTCCATATTTGATTACTTACCCTCTGTTTAGGATTTTTAAGTCTTTGAAAATATCTTTCCAACTGAAAAAGAAAAAAAATGTTAAAATTCCAGTCTACAAAATTTTAAAAACAGAATATATGAAAATAATCAAATTTTGATTTAATATTTATAGCAACAACATAACTTTCATAGCATTACTTACCATTTAAACAATGACTTCACTTAAACAATTCATGTGAAATACACAGAAATAAAAAATTATCAGGAATCAAGATAATATTTAAAATGGCAAATTTCATTGTTTGAAGGAATTGATAATTTAATGCATTACCTTAGTTCGATCTATTATGTGTAGGTAGTATGAAACTGGCTTTCCTGTCCATGAAACAGATCCTCGAAGAGGTGACATCTCTGACACATGCATTATGGTCCCAATATCTGTGAGCAAGATAGTGGCAGTTATTTTCCAGGCCATTTTGTTCAAACATAGAGACTGAATTATGTCATTATTCATACATCCATATTTCTACACAATTTAATCTTTAATTCATTTTAAAGAAATTATCAAACACATAAGAGCACAAAATTATTATTTAAATTTATTCCCAACATCATATGTCATACCTCCCAAATTATTCTACTACAAGAAGTCAAATAGGTAAAAACAATGCATGGACACAATAGTAGAATATATATTACCGCTAAGATTTCTATCTGTGATCCTGAAGTTTAATGGACAGAAGGATTTTGATGAAACAATACGGGCACCATCCTTGAGATCAGCAAATCTTTCCTTCAGTGCATGATCAACAGTGGGACCAAATGCAAAGTTGTTCACAAAAACTATTGTTGCTCCAACTATTTTCTCTCTGTGTCCATCTGTCAGAAAATCTCCACGAATGAGCTCATAGTTTCCAAACTTTTTCCCATACCAGTTCATCCACTTCTTAAAATTTACATTCATACTCTGTGAAAAAAGACAAGGAACAAACATATTTAAGATGCCATAACCTGAATACAAACTAAACATTAATATTTAGCAGAAATATACTAATACACGTGTCTGTGACTAAAATAGAGTTAAATCTGCAATTTCTCCACTGGCATAGTAACAAAGAATATTTAACTGGGTTAAATTTCAGTAACTCAAATTTAATTTACAATTAATTATTTATTTCTGGGTAAAAAGATGAGCTTTAACTATATTCATTACTGATTTTTAAGATTAAATGGGCTCCTCTTCAATATGTAGAATATTAAGATATAAATGGTAAATGGTATATATGATATGTATGGTTATTACAATATTTAGGCCCAATTTTAAATTTCATCTCTAGGTTTTGAAACATACAATAAAGTAAAGAAATACATAATGAACAAAGAAATGCTGAAAATATTTTTTTTATCAAAATTGGAAAGAGTCAACAATTTATGAAGTAGAACTTTTAATTAAGAATTACCTCGGCATACTTGGATGGCACCTCAGCCTTTTCAACCCCAAAACATATTTTACAAGGAGTGGCAGCAGCCATCTGCAAAACAACTTGTCCAACACCAGACCCCAGGTCAACAAAAACATCTTCGTTTGTGATCTCTATCTGGTCTATCATTTGGCACACCAACTCATATGATGTCTCTCCATACACCTTCATTTAAAATATTTCAACTCATTAAATCCTTATGATAAATTACACTTCACAAAATATGGAATTATATGGATGTAAAGGAAAGCCAAATATCACATAAAGAATAGTACTGATGGCATACAGTATATGCTGAAATTAAAGACATAATAAAAAAAGACTATCTTATGGCTTTAAAAATAATCAATAATTACTAAACAGTAATTGGAAAGATTCATGACAGCCAATCATATGTAAGAGATTCCTTCGAAATTGGTACATCCAGACAGACTCATTTCTAATGCCAATCATATATTTAAAATATAAATTATTTGCTCAATTTTTTCCTAAAATTTGTAATTTACTGCATGAATGACCAGCATGCTTACCTCTGGCGAAAATGGTTCATACTGGTTCAGCTTTTCTGGGTCTGTAACAGCTTGGTTATAAACTTGCTGCAATATGTGGCGTAGAAGTGCTCTAGATGGTCTCTTCAGTGGTTTGTTGTTGTTTCCATCTGCCTTTTGCTGTAAAGAAATAACACATCAAAATTAGATGTCTTCACAACTTTCAGTATTGAACTTACCACATGACATCTTACAACACAAGAAGCAAAAGAAATAAACAATGCTACAATTGATTTGATTCATGCATTCATGTTATCATCAAAAATCATTATGCTTTCCATAAAAGCTATGAAGGATTGTCATGTGATAAATGTAAAAAGGTTTCATTGAAGACAATAAATAGTTAAAAATTTTCAGAGGAGAAATAAAAGTACCTCAAGTTCCAAATCAAATATATACCATAATCCCATGATCAAAAACATCCCAAGTTTTTCAAGCACATTACTTCTATGGTTTCCAAAGATTAATGATTCTATGAACAACATGCAGCTTACACAAAAATTCAAATAATGATACTACCGCTATCTCAAACAAGTACCACAGAAAATGATCAGTCTGCTATTGATGCAGAATTTGGTATGGGTTAGGTACTCTCCCCATTTATCAACTGTACATGTAGCTAAGGAAGGTTTGCAGGACTTCCTATATAAGCCTGGATTCTACCTTATTTCAATGCCTCATTGTGTTGTACTGTGAAAGAATTCTGAGACATAATGAATGTTCCATACTTTCACTTATATACATTAAGATTCTAGCAGCCTTGCCAGTCTTTGAGAGCCCCAGGGTTTTAAGGATAAGGGTATGATACCAATTTTCACAATAGAAACTCAATGGTCAAAAAGCAATACCTGAATTTTCAAATTTTGATGATGAGGTACTGCTAGAATGTTTACAATTTTTGTTCCCTGTACATTTAAATAAATATCAGGCAACCCTAACCAAAGCACACACCCAGTATTTGAAGGTATTCCATCAGTTGGTGGGCTGCAACTTACCTTTTCTCTGGAATGTTTAGGCTGCCAAAGGCAGCGGATGATAATCCAACTTTTTGAATTATAAAATTTCCACACAATATTAGCCCAAAACAGTGGTATGGGGAATTTAGACTAGAGGAGAGCCAATGCATAATATACACTGACTTACTTAAGCATGCAGTCTAATGAACATCTAACTACAAAAGGAGCTTACATTAAAAATGGGAATAAATACATGAAAACAAATACATTAATGGTGTGATGTTTTCTTGAATGAATAGTTTATGGTTAGTAACAATTCCCTGCTATGAAAGCAACAGTAACTGTTCAGAATTCTATAATTATCAAGGTTTGAAGCTCAGAAGTTGACTATGCCTATAAGATTTCAAAATCTGAATGTTCTACAAGAAAGTTTAAGTGATGAAAATTTCTGATTATTTAAAAAGATGAACCCTACATTGTTTGTGGATGACAATAGAAAGTTAATAATGTTGTTTGTTGGACTACATAATCCAAACTTGGGCTAGTTTTAAGAATGGTTTGGGTTAGTTTAATGGTTTAACACATTTACTTAATTACTTGTATTATGTGACAAATATTTATCAGATTTTCAAAAGAAGTTATGTGAGACTGTAAAAAGCTAAATATATTTAATAGCATCCTCTCCGCAATCTGCCAACTACTATTATAAAGAGAATAAGAAAAATCATGATCAATGTAATCTTTCCTTGAAGAGGGGACATTGATGCCAGCTAAGATAACTACATTGGATTAAAAAACGATGCCATCTTCAAATCAAACTTTACTTCTGGATTCCTAAATTGATTCTTGTTTAACGCATGTAGTGAGAAGAAACGCCAACTTGCATGCCAGAGCAATCCTCTACGACAAGACCCCATTGTTATACTTATTCTCCTTCCTTGTATGGAGAGCTCACAAAAAATTCTCCCTTCTCTTGAGGATCCTTTTGAACCTTCACCTAAATCTTGCCTGAATAGGCGCTCTGAAAAGAGAGGTCTTGCTAAAAAAAAAAGTTTTGCCGCGAGTAAGACCCAAAATTTCCCCTCATTCAAGAGCAGAAAACTGCATCTTCGCACTCGCATCCCCTGCCATCCTCCCTTTTCTCTGTCTGCTCCCCCGCAACCGTTTCCGCCTACCCCACCCACCACCTTCGACCAACGTGAGTGGTCTCACGTAGACAACCCTAAGGCCCAAGACGTGGGCGATGGGCAGACCAGAAGCGCCAGACTTTCGGTATCGGAGGAAACAGATGCGCGAGCGAAGGCTCAACCCCGAGGGCGTCTTATAAAACATCCCATTGCGTTTATTCACCTGTCCCGCTGGGGCCGACGAAGCAAGTCGCGCCCGCCGCATCCAGACCGTCCCTTAGAACCGCAAAAGGGCAAGAGGAAGTGGCAACCGCGGAATAGGGAAACATTTTGGCTTACGACTCCAGACTGCCGTGGGTCCCTCGGTGCCTGCCATCAGTCTGACTGAGGGGAGTTATGACCCGTGAAAATGGCATTTACATGTGCTGCATCTGCATTCCTTCCTAGCGTAAAACACTTCCGCTAAATACGAGCAATGAGCGAAAAACCATGCCATCGCATTTCGCATACACGAATACGCATTATTTATTAAATATATAATAAACTGGCACATTCCCCTCTTCCAGGTTTGGCTTCGCAATTTTCATTCTGACGTCTTTTCTATATATGGGACAAATATATCAAGAAACTTAGTAATCGCAAATTTTGTTTCGAAATGGAATTTTTATTGAATTCATTATTTTTATTCGTGTACTAAACGAATTGAAGGAGTGAAGCAAAAGTATCTTCCTCATATTTCCACTTACACAGTATATGCATACGTGCAAGGCCGAAGAGGGAGGTACGTTTAAAGTACCAGTTCCTCAATATTTTTCTTCGTTTATGTTATAGCCAATAAATTGTTTTAAATTTTTAATGGACCGTAACCAATCTCTTCAAATTAATTTCTCGATTTCTATGCCTAACTGCACTAATGCGCGACACAAATATGTATACAATGGCCCGTAATCAACTATGGACAGGGCCCCGCATTAGCTATCGACGCCCATGCATTAATGCATGTCTTCCGCATAAGAATTTTTACGACACTGAAAACTACCGTAAAATCGCCGAAGTAAACATCATTTACCATTACGCCAAATATTAAGCTAGAACTAAAATGAGGAGGACTGCTGAACGAGCAATCGTGACACGTACTTTGTCATTTTGATCACTTCCAAACAAACTAATAATTTTATATGTTATGACCTGCATATTGCTGTGACAATCAACAATTACCAGTCGTTCTTCGTCAACCAAATCGCCCATTTTTCCCGATTCGAATTTCGAATTTGTTTCGAATGTTTCTCGGGTCTCTTTTTTAAACGGCAATACTTTTACATTGTTTTTAATGCCTATATTCAATAAAAAAGGAATGAAAGACAAGGCGCACGAAAGAGCCTCGAGAAAAGAATAAGCAGCGCTCCTTTCCCCTCACTCCGTCGACCACCGCCCGGAAAAAATGCGATTCATCGCGGATGTAAACAAACATTAATTTAGACTTCCGATATTTAAGTTTTCAATGGAACTCGATGACAAAATAAACACAAAGAGAGTACAGTTAAATTGGACCGGAAACAGTTGAAGGGAAACCATAACGAAAAGGAGAGCATTACGACACAATGACCCAAACTTAGAAGATAACGCGAAGTCTGTACGGACGGCTCTAATTCGTGGTAAAATGGAATATTTTTTACGAAAAATGAGAGAACTACGGGCACTGAGAAGTATTGAGAGGAGAAACCGCAGTAAAACGCATAAATCTATCACAGCTTATACACCAGGCCTAAATTCCACTCAAACAGTGCTGAAATTATTACTGAAATTGTCCTCACGGTTCATTTCACTTCTGTATCATGGTTTTCCTATTATACACACCCTGCAACATATTATCCTCGGAATAAGATATAAGGACGATAGAATCGGTGTTTCAGAACATATTACGATATAAATTGCAATAATTTAACCACCATTGGCAAATTCTATTCTTAACCAGAATTTAACCGTGTGAAAAAGCTACTGTGCCAGTTGACCCAATAATGATTACCTTCCGTATCTCGTTTATCGAAACCGTGGGATAAACATTTCACCACAGATATACTTCTACAAGTCATCTTAAATTGATTAACGTATGATAAAGATCGACGTATTATCACAGATACAGCCACAACCGACGCATTCATATTTATTATAAAACTTTGAGATAAATTAGCTCAAAGCTTACAAATAACAGCGATGACAGAAATAACTTCGAGGAGTTTCACTCAGTAACGGCTGATCGATTATACTCGCAACAATCACAGGTCTGATTCGTTAATCCCATTTCCCGATCCTTCCTAAAATACTTTTCTTATCGAAAACTTTTCTAATGGGAAGCAAACTTTTTCATGGAAGTTTATAACGATCAATTTTCTACTATACTTGATTCACCATCATGAAGACACCATTTAAAATGCATTGGCCCATGTATTTTAAACGGGAGATGTTCGGGCGCTGTTGTGACATTTGCGTAAAAATGTAAAGTAAGTCAAATTGTTTGAATTTTTTTCTTTATTGAATGGAATTGCTGCCGGATTTTACTGCGTGTTTAACTTATGGATCTTTACTACCATAATTGCATAAAAAACGAAAATGTTACATTTCAAAGAAATTCTGGATATTTTTCCCGTTCTGTTTGAAAGCGTGCCTTGAGTTCCCTACTTTAAGGAACACGGAATATTTAACATCTAACTCTGCCTCAAATCATTTTCTTTCCGATAGCATTATTTATTTTGCAGAAAAACGTTTTTGAGGCAAGTATTTAACAGAAATCGTAGCGGAAGTCGAGAATTTTTGGTAAAATGCATTGAAGAAAGGACATGCTGGCTATCTTCCGTCTNCAAACAGAACGGGAAAAATATCCAGAATTTCTTTGAAATGTAACATTTTCGTTTTTTATCCAATTATGGTAATAAAGATCCATAAGTTAAACACGCAGTAAAATCCGGCAGCAATTCCATTCAATAAAGAAAAAAATTCAAACAATTTGACATACTTTACATTTTAACGCAAATGTCGCAACAGCGCCCGAACATCTCCCGTTTAAAATACATGGGCCAATGCATTTTAAATGGTGTCTTCATGATGGTGAATCAAGTATAGAATGAAAACGATGAGTAAAGTAAAATCAACCATTGAGACCAATAAAAAAACTACAAACGCGCATGCGAAAATTTTCCCTTTTCTTTTTCCAGAAAAATATACCTGAATAACGGTTTTATTGTTAAAAATTACGGATTCAGCAGTTCCCGAACTATATACACACAAAAGACAGCTGTCGAGGCGACTTCAGTGCGAGTAGAGCATGTGCCTCTCGCGAGAATTTAAAATTCAAAACATTGCGTTTCTTCAGGGTCAGGGTTTCCATTCATTAAGTGCTGAGAGGAGGAAATGCGGCGGAAATTAAAAATGGAAAGATAAAAATGTCATCGATTAAAACTGAATACAACACGGAGGAAAGAAACCCTTCATAACATACGATTGCGTAATCCAATCCCCAGGCAAACGACCTCGATCGAAAGATATGCCCATTTATCTCTCGTAATAAGACCGTGAACCTGGTTACAACTTCAACCTCGAGATTTCAGACCGGAAAAAAATTTGCATACGCATATCGCTGACTGACATGAATCTCATGACGGAGTTTTCAACGGCGATCTAAGACCCATGCCCAGCCGTCACACGTGCTTCCTTCTAATTCATCTTTACGCAGGAAGAAAATTGCTACGAACGCTAGGATTAAGGAGCTGCGCCATCATTTGTAAGGAAGAACATAAACTTGAAAGTTTAGAATTTCCTCCCTTTAATAACAAAATGACCAATTTGACCTCAAGATTGCATTTACGACGAGCAATTTTATTAAAGCATTCGAGAAAATCGGTGCTTAAGGCGTTAGAATTTCTCGGCAATTACAGGGCGTTCTAGAAATTGGATTGGCGGCATTTATGAAAAATTGGGAACCCTGGTGTCCAGATACGTTTAAATAGGCCTCATTACGAATCCGAAGTATAATTTTTAATGAATACTCTATCAGGTTTATCGTCGAAAATCG
This sequence comes from Ladona fulva, assembly GCA_000376725.2. Taxonomy (NCBI): domain Eukaryota; kingdom Metazoa; phylum Arthropoda; class Insecta; order Odonata; family Libellulidae; genus Ladona; species Ladona fulva. The sequence continues at coordinate 2,441,497 of KZ308144.1, forward strand.
TACGTGGTAAACTCAAAACTTAGCAACGCCATAAAATATAGCGAAAGACTAAAGATGCATTCAGAAATCGTAAATTGATATTTAGGACCAAGTTAACCGATCAAGCTATTGAAAAATTGATTATCAAAATAACTTCAATTATGTTTTAAAAGTAGTAAGAACTAGATATCATTATTAAGAGACTTTTTCGGGTTAAAACAAGAGAGAAATGTCACGAAAATTACTTCGCGATAAAGTTAAACGGATTTAACCTAAACTATTTTTTGCTCGTTAAGAATTCACTTTCGCTTAAAATTAAAAATAAATTCCCCAATATAAAGATTTATTGAGCTAGGATGCAAGTAGGATTTCTAAGGCGTTTCTGCCTAAAAACTAAACGTCTCTATCTCCTCAGTGTAAACGAAAGCGCAGGTTTACTTTCGCTGCAAGAGTTTACCAATGATACCGAGATACGAGTAAAACAAAAATGGGTTACCGGAACTCTTAGATCATCAATGACCCAACAGTTTCCGATATCGTTGACGGAACATCCTCTCAGAGTTGGGGGAAATGTTAACCCAATAATCACGAAATCAAACCTCTCAGCTGACATTATCCGAGCAGGAGACAATGAGAACAAGCTACTACATATGATTTAACCACGAGAGAATTGTTTAGTTTACTGCTGGAGAGGAAATGCGCTGGAATGAAAAACTAAAAGATAGCCTTGGATTCCTCGAGCAGAATTAATGAAAGAAGGAAACAGTGAACAGTGAAATGAATGCTGCTTGTTTATTTTATTGCTATAACGATACTGTCAATCACTAAATTATACTCCAAACAAAATGAATTACATAAATAAGTATATAGTAAAATAATTAAGTACTTTACTAAATTACCTTCAGCATACATTGAGACATATTAAAGTTATTAACAATGCCATTCTTGGATACATGAAATTTCACACTTTGGCGAGAATCAGCGCAACATGACCTACAATATTCAAGGTTTTCATCCACTAAGGGGATTCAGTTCTACTGATTTTAAGAAATAGAACACACAAGATTTACAGCAAAAACTACTATAAAGAGCAAACAAATCATCCCCTAAATATAAATCAAACCTTAATCTATATATGAATTACTGAATAACATAATAAATGAGCAGTTTCAATAAAGCTCTAAATCTGTGGAGCCAAAATGTATGACTCGGAGGACCAGATGACGCAATACTTAGGGCACAGCCGCAGTTACGTAAGTTTAATTCGAAAAGAAAATAATTTTCTAATTCTTTCATATCTCGACTTCATGGCGCCTAATCTATCTATGAACGGCACCTTAGTGGCGCACAAACTGCTCCACTAAATAACCTTAAGTGCACAAGGACATTCCCTGAAAATCGCTTTTCACTGGCAACACTCAGCGTGTGCCCTTAACCTACTAAAAAATTAAAATAGCGATAAAAATGATCAAACTGCTTCAACTCGACCAGAGATCAGCGCGTGACTTATTGCATCCCTGGACGGGATCTTGACCAAAGAACTATAGCTTCTCGTGTCGAGCACATCTTCGATCTCCTCTCTAATGGACCACTTTCCCTCGAACAAGGGTGCGCGTGATTTTAAAGCCAGCATGTGCGGACGAAAGGGCAATATATAAAACCTTGCAAATCCTATTTAAATCCGATAGCGTGCCGACCCAGTTCTTCGTGATTCCGCCTTACTTTGCAACCTTGAGAGAGCTTCCCGATGCACTACTCTAAGTGGGAATAATAGCAGCGATTTCTCTAACTCGCAACTTTCTGGATCAGCGATCCGTAACTTTTCGGATGAATGAACCGATCGGGCATCGTGAGCCAAATTAAGACGATTCAGCCCACACACGAAGTCGAAATGACAGAAAACTGACATCTTCCATCAACCAGACAGCTAAACTAAAATGAGGATACGTTGATTAATGCCACACGGGCTAATACATTTATAAAAATTCGATACCCTTTAAATGCTCAGTCATGACACTCATAAAATAACTCATTTAAGATCGGAAAGTGCATACATTCCTGTATGTACGTAAATATCAGGCTATTTCGATGAAATTGCTGGAATCTATCAGAGGCGGGGATTTGGCATAAGTAAATAAAACGTCGCTACCACGATCTACCCCTAACTAATAATATCCACTCAACATAACGCGGCTTAAAAATAATATATCGCGATGATGCTTAAGATAAAAATCTCATTAACTGCACTGAACGTTATCAAAGATCCTAAACAAAACGTTTGGCCAGATATTTGACGTATATATTTTTCCGAATCAATTAAGTCAAAACATTGACTCGAAATTCACTGTAAATGAATCTATGATAGGCTGGAATAAAAAAGGCTGAATTGGAAACAGTAGAAAGGAATAATTACGATTTCAGCTATAAAATTCAAAGGACATAAACAAATTAGGTGGGCAAACAATACTATTTCATCGGTCATATAAGTTTTTCGTCCTTTAAATCAGTGAAACGTTACTTTCCGGTATTGTATGCTTTAGATTATTTATACCAAGATTAAGGTACAATAAGCGACAGAAAACCATAAAAAAACGTGTTATCTATCAAACAACTTCGAAAATGGTAACATGCGGCCCTTGAAAACTCACGAATAGGACCGCCAAAATCTAACTCAAGCAGAACCCGCGAAAACAAAAATAATAGGCGCTGAGGACAAAAACAACCTCACATCACGATATCCTGCTACCGTAATAAAAACGCAAAATGAGCTACTTGGGCGGAATTGATCAATACCAAGTCGTCGACCTAACGTTCGAGAAAATCTCAAGAACGCGGGTTTCGAAACCGCTATGTGAAACAACTGCAAGCGAAATTGCGCTATTTAGACGCTCGCGGCGCAACCACTTCCGACGGAATTACAAAAAAAACGCAAAAATAACGCCTTATCTGCGTCTCCTATCGCGAATGACGGGAAAAAACCTGTCGAGGCGTGAGCGGACAATTATCGCCGGTGAAATAACTTCGGTCTCCTTCCCGGACGAAATTTCGTCGGCCGCATATAATAGGTTAAGGTCATGGCATGGACCGTACAGTGAACCCATAGGGCTGTCGAAAAATAAAAAGACTCCCCGAGAGAATGGTAAGGCACCTCGTCTCGAGAGGTCAGCTTTAAATGTGGCTGTTGTGGGAAAGAGTGGGGAGGAGTCGGACCAGGAGATCAGGGAGAGGGAGAATGGGGATCCGGCAACACCGCTTCCCTTGTTATGTAGAGAGGGCACTGGCCTCAAATCCCACACGCCTCTTGCAAAAGCCTTCGTCTCGGAAGAGAACGGATACGATGGGAATGGAGGTTGGGAGGTGGATAAAATTATAAAAGACGAACCTATATGTATTAAAACACTTTCCTGGAGTAGTTAACAAATGAACACCGAGTAACCGCTGAATACTGCTGTTCCCAGAGAGGTTCCCACAAGCTAATTGGGTACACTGGCGAAAATTAGACAATGCTGGAATAGATGAACCGGATCTTGGAATTACGAGATGAAAAGAATCTGTACAGTTCAGTGTATGATCATAAAGTTTGACAGACATCCAAGTAAACATACCGTTGAAGGTTGGAGTTACGTGATTAACGAGGTAATCCAAGCCTATGAATGGTATGATTGATGATACATTAGGAAAATAAATCGGAATTCCTATATACTGCGCTAGAAATTATAGTTTAAAGGTCAACCTCACACAACTTTTCTGAGCTACACGAGCTGAACTACAGCCAATCTAGCGGGATAAAAGAACAATTAAGAAACGCGAAGCGCCTAACAATTCAAAACTGACACATTTGTCAAAATGCGTTACGAGAGCGACGCAAAGCACATAACCGGGATGCGATTTAGACGGAAGTCCGCACCGCGAATGGAATGGCACGCTGCGAAAGAAATAAAAATCCGGCCGATGCCGACGAAAGAGAAAGTGGTAAACAAACGGGACGGAAAGCTGAATGCTGTGGGAAAATATTCCGTCGGGATGAACAAGGCCAGTTTCCGCTTTCCTTTCCATAATGAACACTACATTTATCGACGTGCTGGGCTGAGCTGCTCCTTTAAAGGGAGAACTAAAGGGCACCCTAAAAAATACTTCCGACAAGAGCTTCGATCTGGTTGAACTTCGAGCGGGTGGACGGCCAAAACACTCTCGGATCCACTGTAATACGCCCCTTATCTGGCCGCTTTCCATTCTATCCGAGATAAAGAGCAGGAAAAAGAATGCACGCGGTGGCCATTATTATCGATCGATTCGAGAAGACGAGAGTCATGACGGATATAATCCTCATGCGAGGCGATTAACCCAATTCCTGATTAAATTATGACCTTTTCGCCGAGCACTGCGCAATTAAAGTAAAGTGACCTCAAATTAACTCGGACAGGAAATGCTGTTTTTTCAATCGTTTAACTAACCTTGAACTAGATTGAATGCTGCTGCATCAGTAAAACACAGTCGTTCAGCAGTGAATAATAAATTCATCAATATAAATGACAATTGACGGAAACCACGCCGAAACGGGACGATACGGTGTGATGTTCAAACAAAAAATCGATAGTCTCCCAAAACCATTTCCTAGCATATACTTTAAAATGATTTAAAATACACGAAACGAAACATAAGTTCACACAAACGACAAAGAACTAAAAGCGACAAAAATGTGTCACTAAAACGATTAACACACGGACTCCATGAAATGATTTTCTTTCTCCATTAAGAAGATAAAATGGAAGAACTGATTCTTTTAACTCGCGGATGAGAGCCGTGAAATTGCTACTATGGCACTCAATAATCATGAAAATTATTCTTTGCGAGCCTACGACGCAAAAAATACCAAAGGATCAGGAACAATTTAAACAGTGAGGCATTCAAATGACCCTCAAATAGAATAATACAATAGAATCCACCAACCAGTCTTGACAAACAGAAAAATACATGATAAGTGTGTAAGTTACACTAAAACCTTTACTCTTCGAATAATTCGTGATACCGATTAGGACAACCACGACGTTTTATCCTATACTATACCCTACCTTGCACTATGTATGGGTAAATATCAAATTTGAGCTATGATTTCTTTACGGTCACGCGAAACAGGCCTCAATACCTCGCAATTGAAGAAACCTCAACAGTCGAGGGAGGTAAACAAACAAAAATCGATAAATTTAACACCGTAATAAACGGCGTGCATTCAGGATGACATACTTTCCGACCGGATCACCCATTCCAAACATCTTCATTCTCGATTAAAACACCCCTTGACGGCGCAACATCTTGAACCTCCATCTTCTGCCTCCACTCTATCCGGAGACAGCATCCCGATCGATCTAAGCGCATACACCACTAACGCCGCTCCAAATCCCCCGTGCATTCCCGAAAAAAATACCTTTTACCCTTTTTAGGACACGAGGCCGCGGGCCGAGAATAAAACCCGCGGAGAGAATCGCGACCACTGGGGCTTCCGAAATAAAAAAGCCCGAAAAAGGAACGCGACGCCGGAATGTCAACCTGCTCCGCACCACCATTGTGCGAACGGCATCGACCGAGGGGCCGCCATTTAAAAGCGCGCTATAGTAGCATCTGGCAAGAAATAATCAATACATCCGACAATGGAGACGACAATTGAGGGAAGCGAGAGAGTTAGGGATGGTGGATGAGAGCGGCTCCGTGAGTCATTACGTACGGAAGCCACGGCTCCGGGAGAGTTAAAAAACCTCAGCTATGGCGGGGGCCTTCGGGAAGCCTTACGGTAAGGGGAGGGGGGGTGGAAGAGGACTTAGGAGAACTTAGGACGGGGGTGAAGTGAAAAAAAAAGGGGTGAAACGGCAGGCGAGGGAAGCTGTAATCAATACGCGCGGGCTCCGCTTGGCGCTGGAGCGTCTGTTAAAGATGCGCTCTGGGCTTCGTCCCCCTTTAAAAACCGAAGCAGCTGATTCGTGGTTGGCGTCATCTCCGACACATGGCAACGCGGGCGAAAAGGGGTTCGCCTTTTGCGCACGCGTCCGCAAATACGCCGGGGCTTATTTTAGATCCGTAAACAGGAATCGATCTGAAGGCGGCAATAACACGATCCTGAAGCGTTTTTTCCTACGGAAATTCGGGCCCGCGTAATATTAGATTCCTTAAGCGTAGTTTAACGGGGAAATAATAGTTGACGGCGTCGCTCGGTGAGGGAAATGATCCGCGATGGAAAAGTGAAAATTTTCCTTGTGGTACGCGCGGATGAAAGTGCTGGCGCGACATCTAGGGAATGGTATCCACTGACCTCTCGGTATGCATCGACTTCGGGTATAAATTAATTGGCTCATACGAATAACGTAAATGTTATAGGACATTTTGTGTACAGATAATCTTAAAGAACGAAAATCACCTCATAATTAAATATGATAAATTAAAGACTCCCACTTCCATAAAAACTCTCAATTGATAAAAGCGTTATGAAGTTACAAGTTAAATGCATTTCATTCCATACTAGGCTATGGAATACTGCCAACAAAACAAAATAAAACTGTTGGATAGTTAAATTACTAATATGTCGCAGTCCATCATTATACATTTGTAATCGACTAATATAGCCATAAGTAACATTTTTGTTGTTATAATGGAACAAAATAAGTTTCTTACTGATGACAAACAACGTAGTCACCTCAACAAAAATTTGGAAGCTATAACAACGTAAGAAACAATGACTTTCTATTCTATTTCTGAACAAAACACCCCAAATTTTGAACGAACTTTCTAAATGTACATCTTCGGAGAGCTTTATTCTGGCTTTAAATACTACAATTCAAAAATTCCTTCTGAAATGAATTTCCATTATTGATAGTAAACAACTGGTATTATTCTTACCGAGCTACAGAATTGTCTGCTGAGCAAGTTAGGACACCCAAAACACCCCCTGCCACACGCCGAAAAGCGCTTTGCAGGATATTTATGCAAATGTACAAAGGGTTCAATCCGTCATAAGTACCTCAACATCGTATTCCAGTTCCTTTACCCATAGGCCGATAAGGAACCTCGCAAATAAGTGAAAACTCAATAGCTTATACTTCTAGTAAGGTCTCGACTTATCGAATTTAACATATGATAACGAACAATCAAAGTTACCAAAAGATAGGCTGACCATATCTTAACATGACGTAAACGAGACATTGCTCTTCAGAAACAAGATAAAAGGTACAAAGTCTTCGTATGACCTTCGAAGGATGATTTCGTAAAAATATCATACGAAGACATTTCGTCATTTTTCTGAGTAATTTTGGCTTAAGAAAGTTCGCACTCCAACGTTCAGCGACATTGGTTTGCTCGAACTCTTCGATAAATATAGAGAAAACGCAGTTATAAACTGAAAATAATTCACACAACAACGTCAAAGGAATTTCAACTGAACCCTTTCTTTGAATTCGATGTGTCGGTATAACTTGGATGGGAGACATATTTAACCTAATAACATTCCAAAGGTCAAGCAGACCATTTCATTTCACGGTGCTGCTGTACTCCACACCATCGACTTAACGCACGCACCGCAATTTCAACATCTATCATCGATCTTTTTATAGCCTAGATTACCCACTGAATCACAGCTTCTTTCGTCCAAGCGGCACTAACACTGAACACGCATCTTTGAGAAAAAAGTCAAACACGCGTGCGTTGTGCAATCTTGCATTCTTCTGGGGTTAAGGTTGCGACACGAGAGCCATTGCGCTGGTGCTTGGAACGCGCAAATCGACCAGAATAAACGTACGCGGAAGCGCATTCCTCTGTCTCGCGAAATATTGAGTCAGCTAGCCCCTTGATGATCCGCGAAAATACACGCGGCAGGCGCGAACAACTGCCGTTCTGCGCTAACGGAACGGATCGAACCTCAACGCGAAATCCAAATTCCTCGGAAAACGAAAACGAGCAATTGTACTTAAGAACCATTTACTGTTGCAAGCTGCTCATTAGTGTAAACAGGCTTCTTTACCGGTGGGAAGAATCCTCATTCTGATTCGTTTTCTAGAACGTATTCGTATCCCAGTAGTGCTTTCCCGGAAAATACTCCTCTGTCCAAAGAGTTATGAATGAATTCGTGAAAAGGAACAAGTGAGAGGGAAGCCTGACATTGAAATTCCCGGAAAACATGCGCCATACTTCCGCATCCAGATAACTCGGCGATTTATTGAAATATTAGCGAGGTCAGAATTGTCTTGGGTCCATCTTTACATCTTTATTAGATGGGCGAGTGCTTAGCTAAGTGCGTTGAAAAAATTAAAGGTTTCTGATACAGCATCAATATTCGGAGTACACATGAAATATCCTTCCATAACCGTGAAAATCCCTTCTAAATATAGCGAAACACCACCTACGCTTAGCGAAGTTCCTACTACATAAATGGAAATATCAACTAAATTAGACGTAAATATTTAATCCTCGACTAGAGGAAATGATTTTAAGATATTCGAAAACGATATAAGTTACGAGCAAAACTTAGTTCATCATCGGCAGCAAGACAACCACAAATGCAAAGGTTAAATATTTTTACGCACATAAACCCACAAACATAGAAATAAAATTATATCAATTGTAATGTTTACACCACTTTCGTGGTTACTTTGTATCTGATGATCAACTAAATTTTGTACGAAACCGGACGTAATTAATCTCTTTATGTGAAATTTAATTTCACTATTATTCATTATGCGTACATGTGCGTATCAGTCGCCAGGAGGAACCGTAGTAAGTAAAAAAAAACAAAAATATTTAACACAATCATCGGCAACTGAGTACAACTTCCGCTTTAGTGATAACGGAACCTTCATGTGATATATCCGACGAATCATACAAAAAAAAGGAACTCTCTAGACTTGAAATTGTCCTGATCATATCAAAAATCGACTCCAAACGACTAAACGCCCAAAAAGTCCCTCAGCAGTGTGCTGAATAACGAACGCGAAAGCGCTTTTCCACTTCGTAAACGCAGAAACAATTACCGATGCCACGCCATGGGAAGGCCCGCACTTCCGCGGAACACAATTTGCCTCCTGATAGTTGCATAAGGGAGGTGAATTTCCACATTTCCGTTTCCTAGAGAGCGCTTCCCGGAACGGCGACGTTTAAAACTCCCTACTTTGCGCCGAGAAGCGGGGCTTTGGAGAGTCTCACGTGTGATTGATAGTAGACGGATCAATACGAATCTTGAATTTTAGACGGAGAGAAAACGGGCGTCTGCCCGAAAGCGACGCGTTTACAGGCGCAACTGCGAGGCGAGACGAACTTATCTCGGGGAAAACGAACAAATCTCTGGACTGGATTCACCTTTTATCGCAACTAATAACTTCCTTGCAAAATGCAATAGGTAAACTGCATCTTGGATCACTGCACGGCTTGAATGAGTATTTTATCTACGGGATAAGCGGAATTACACTGAAACCGGCGGCTAAAACCCGATAAATATTTCGTTAAGGCGGTTCAAAGCAACCTTTTTCATCAACTTGACTATTTACTTTATCTGTAAATGTTCTCTCTTGCAGTGAGATCTCGGCTAATAAATGTAATTCTTCCAAAAATCATATTGATGAACCGTAATTATAACCAGAAGCTTCTATACAGTAAAACAAGCGTTAAGTTAATTAAGAAAACTGTATTTCTCTTACTAGTAACCAAGAATGGAGAAATACTATGTCGCTTTGGTAATTTCTGCATTTTTTGCACGCGTGCATATACGAGCATCCTTCACAATCTTCGTTGGTTGAATTCGAATTCATTGCCTAATCCGAAAACAAAAACACGAAGAAATCATTGTTATCTGAAAAATGAGATGGAAAGTCACTTGATATTCGAGATATCACCGTATTTCTTAATATATTCCTACATTTCTTCCATTATTGATGTCGGTAGATCAATACAAGGAGCATTGTAAAGGAAGACAGTCACTCCTCGCCACTTTGTTAAATAATCCATTAACTAGAATTCAATGCAAAATCGACAGGAAATAAGCACCATAAATTAGATGCATGTTGCTTTTTGTAAACTTCCGCTGAGCATCTTGGACTCTGAGAATTGCATCCAGTATCATAAAATATCTGGACCGAAATCGCCGCCGCCATTGAGCTACCGGAATATGACCCACTTTTCACATTAAAGAGACTACGCAAACAAGGTGGGATGACAACTCCGAATCAAAAGCTTCCATTCCCTCACAAATTCTACGAATAGAAATTATCTCAAAAACCTTTCGCATGTGTCAAAATTAACATTTACCAACATTTCGATGACTATTTTGAAATCGATAAACTTCGGCTGTATATTTAGCATTCGGAATGAACTAGTAGATAACATTTCCTTCGACAATTGCGAGATTTCTTCCTAGAAGACAATAACTGATAACGTACGTCAGAAAAATTACTCGCTTCTACTACAAAAGCTTCAACAAAACTATGAAAAATAAAGGAGCAAGTGTCCCGAAATTAAGTCGTTAGCGAATAAATATCGATTGAAAAGCTATTTTTTCGATTCAGACTTCTAGTATCTTGTCCCACCCAGATGACAGCTGCCTTTAACAGAATGAGGTACGTTATAGCTTAAAGTTGACGATTAGTTCTCTAGATAAATTGTATGGTACAAAAAAGTCAGGTTTGGTGCACCAGACTTAAGTTTTATTTCTCTAGAAACGTAAGGTAACTTTACGGAGTAAAAGAAACAAGAACAAGAAAAGGTAACTTAACTGAAAAAGTATGATAACTCTTTAAGGGGTGATCTGTGTAAAATTAATCGATTTTATTTGGACTTCAAATAAAAACATACGTTATCACTCATTAGGAATATTACATGGAAAATGTGTCAAACTTTGTGGTACAAGCAATTACGATAGTACTCTACCATCATGGGTAGCGGCAATACAGACAAATTCCTAAACTGAAACAAATCTCTCGTCAAAAGAATATTTCCTGAGCACCCCAAGCCAGCTGGCGATGTTAACTTCGATCATCCGCTATAATCCATCAAAATTAAGAGGAAACCCAACTAGAATGAACCTGAAACGAACTAAAAATGCCGCTGAGGGAAGAAAGTCACGTTGACGTAAAAGTTGAGTGGAATTTATAATTAATTTTATTATCCATAGTCCTAGAGCGAAATGATGGTCCCAACATTTTTGACAAAGTTTTCGAAATACGTATCAAATATTCAATATCACAATAGTCTTTCGAAGGAATTCTAAAATTGAATTTACTAGCTAACCGAAATCTTTGACCTCTCTCCCTAAATAGAACGCCGCTTGCGAAATACTAACAATAAGTTGAGATAGAGCATCTTACAGAGCTACGGAATCATAGAAGATAATTCCAATTACACATTTTTCCGCTACATAATTATACATATTCTTCCATCCGCTGTATGATAATATCGCCGCTGAGTGATAACCTAGTCAACTAGACTTATCGGAGACTTAGCCAAACTGGTAGCACTTTCCTCCATTTCCTTTGAATTCAAAACATTCCGATTTCGCTCGCCAACGTACGATTTGAAAGTGGCAGAAAATAACGACGGCTTCCTTCGTCGGAAATTGTATCGGAAGTCGTTCTCTTTCTCAACGGGGCGAGAGTCAATTTCAAAATATATCTGGAGACAGGTGCTGAGCAGGTGCGAAGAACCGCCACCTTCCCATCGAACCTTCTTGAATCGAATTTTTTCTCATCCCGATCCGGAATATACGAGGGAAAGAAATAGGTAGAGCTTCCACGAAAATTAGATGGAACGATCGGAACGTTTTAATATCTCCGCCTGCTGAAGAAAAGAGAAGCCACGTGACGGCGAGCATGCCCTCGGCTCGAAAGTGCTTCCATTAAATGTGGACGTGTTGAAAGGGAGAACTTGGCCTAATTCTTGACTTATACAGGTTCCCGGTGGAAAAAAAGAGGTCGACCCTTGAAAGAAGCAGACGCCGGTACATAAACCTCGCAAACGCTCTACCGAAAGTGACAACGGCACTCAGGATGACACTGAAAATTTTACATTTTTGATTACGTGTGTGACTGGAAATTTATACGTCATAATCGGCTGAACTTCTTTCGTTATTCACTTTCGCAAAGATTCCCGCAACGATGTTTCACATTAACAAAATATTATTGATGGATTTTAGCTGCTATAAAAACTAATTTAATCTGATAGTAATCATTATCGTGATAAATAAAAGTGACGCTAAGGTGCCTTTTAATTAGTGACCGCGAGGATTAATGATCTTATCGTATTTAGGGACGTGTTTATACTTCATTTCTAATCTGATCTGCAACCCAATATAGCTGCATTTCTTGTCCTCTGCACCAACAATTCACCAGATAGCAGTTTCCTGACTTTTAAATCGTATAGCTCGTTATGAACGTAACGTGCCCAATCAACTCCGTTTCTTCAATCAATTCCTCTTTTTGTCGTAAATACGATACTAATTTAGCGACGGCCATCTAAGTTAGCTGATATGAGCAAAAACCGATAGATGCGCATATAAATGACGCTAACTAATCTATCTTATAAGTACTGATAAACGGTGTCCAACAATCATATAAATGATACTACATATCACTGCTGAGGAATAAATTAAGAACAAATTCACACACGCAAAACACAGTTCACATATCACATGGTCTAAAATGTTAATTCCCTATCACTCGATTCAATTAGACAAATTGCAATAGCTTTGGTAACTATAGCCAACCATTGTGATTAAATTGAAATTCCAATGACATCACAATTCTAAAATAAATCCTTCAATCTCCTCAAAATAAACAACTAATCCGTCCACCAAGTTCATCGACTAGGCTATCTAACAATCATATCTTAACAATTTACTAATTGTCGGTATTGTTTATTCCTCGCTTTAGTTAGTTTATGAAAGCAGACTACGGGGTGATATCCATGACCTTCTTGAGAAAACACCAACAGAAGAAATATGGAAAAATACAAGAAAATCTCCACAGACATGCAACTCCCTGAAAAGAACTGTATTGTTAATGTTCTGAGCGGAGTTTCCCAAACTACGTAAGCGTATCACAGGCGGCTTGAACTTACCGATAACCAAATGGACCTAAAAAAACCTTTTTCATGACACGATGAAAAGTTTGGGAACCGCTCTTTTAAGGGAACAAACAGAACCTTTGTACTCACTTTTTCCACAATTGCGTCGATTACTTTGTTGAATCTCTCGCACACTCCTCTCATACTCTCGTAACTGTAAAGGAAACATAGCGTTAAAATGCTATCATCATAATACCCGTTTAAATGTAAAGAAAACTCTCTAAAACAGAAAATTGTTTACACGATGCGAGTGCATCTGCCCTAACGAGAATGCTTGAGAATGTGTCTTGAGCCGAATAATCCAATAGTTCCTGAGGAATGACTTTCCTTTTAAAAATAGCATAGCTTTTCTTTTACAACTGCTGGAATCGTGTCAATGCTTTAAATAGCAAAGGAAACATTGAAAGACTAATTAATGGATATTAATCGTTATTTCTCAGGCCTGGCGAAAAACATGAGAGTAAAAATTGGGGCAAAAAAAAACGCTAAGAATAATTCTATGAGTCTAACTCTTGGTGTGCCGCATAATATCCAAGAATACTGAGAAACATAATAATAAATTTTACATTATAGTCACTCTTTTTTAGATATCTTGCGAAAAAATAGGATTTAGATGAGTAAATAAAAAGTTACCAATGAGATTTTCTGGAAATGTAAGGAAGCGCTGAGTTAAAATAGCGGAACACTGAATAACTGTTCACAAAACTTCCCGAATTCCAATAATGTAAATTGGTAAAGTGATTCTCTTCAAAAATTAACATTCGCAAGCTAAGGCTACGGACAGTTTCGAGTGATGAGAGGATAAAACCGAATTCACATGTCGAAACTTCTATGAATTCCTTTGGGTGCGTTGAGAGGTCCGCCCGGCATTTCACGCGGCGTTAAACAACCTGGAAAACATAATCGTAAACACATATACGTCCGAAAGGGAAATTTTTTCGTCTAAAACCGGTTCCACGAACGAGACAACGCTTAACTAAACGGCACGTTACTTGGGGCCACTTTTTTTTGGGGAAGGTTTCCCCTAGAGAGCGATACCACGGACGGATTCAATGAACTCGGAACCAACCTAAGAACATTTATCGAGCGTTCGCGCCGAACTGATGTTCGCCAACTCCACCTCCTAAGGCCATTCCCTTGACATTAATTCAACTCCAAAGTATTCTTTCAACTAACAACGACATAAAGTAAGAGGGCAACTTCCCTAAATGGCTAAGCATCGGAGAAGAAACTTAGGCCAAGCATTCGATAGGTGTGCACTCTCAATTTTGGATATGAATACGTACATTAGGATAGCTTCACAATTAGTTCTACAGGTTTCTGTTGACATCTTTGTTGGCAGCAGAAATAATGTAATTATTCCACCACTAAAATCTTCCTCAATAAACTAATTATTTAAATTAAGTCTCCCGGAAATGATAAACATAATTTTACCTCGAATTTCAAGGGGCAGTTATTTAGAGAAAAATCGATGTATATTGGCTGCATTAGAAACATTTTTGGTTACATATACCATAAAGTAATCTTACTCTAGAGAGATTTATCTATGCTCATACTTAAACATTAAAAAGGCTTTGAGATTTAAAAAATCATGAAACGTTGATCTACGTTAATATCAAGCATTAAAAATATAATACAATGTTTAAATGTCGAAAAGCTGCCAATAATGGATATTTTTATAATGAACGATGTCTTAACTATTCTAATGGCGCCAAGGTTTGCAATCTCGACACTCACGATACCATTTCACAGGCATTTATGGCTACCTTTTACAAAACAACCTTTCAATTAGATGCACAACTTGACTCCCGAGTTTTCAATGGTAAAATATGATTTACAACTCAGACATATCATGCTTAATTGAATTAAACACAATGATATTGTAAATGAACTCAGAGCATGGGATGATCGGGACAAATAAACTTGTCTAAACGGCAAGAGGTTGAGTTTAAAAATACTGCGAGGGAAGAGTAACTAACCTCCGCGTGTCATAATTCTGTAGGATTACGGACTCCAGCAACTCCTTTAAATCTGAATGGTCATCCGCAACCCATCTGGAAAAAAAATTAAAATATTTCAATTAATACATCCAAATCACTTTAATTAATAGTACTAAACTGTTTAACAGAATGAAGAATGTAACTTTAAATACCCCATGGATAACAAATGCTAACGGAACAATTACACCAATAAAAATAGACAACTCAGAAATGCATTATCTCACAACAATTAATTTACTTACACAGAGACATCCACCAAATAAATATTAATGGTATATTTTAAAGTCGGCAATAAATACGCAAAAAAATAATTTTAATCCTTATTTAAAAGGTGAAACGTCCTTAAAATGAATGAATTTTTGGAATGGTAGTACAAACGTAGTAGCTCGCCGATCAAAAGGTAGCATTTATGCTAAACACGTTCTTTGAATAAATGCTAAAGACGAGCTCGGTGTTGGACTTCATGAATTCGTTCCTTGCCATGAAAATTTACAGCTGCGATGAAGCAATGCTGACCTACTTCGGGCGCCGCGGCTGTAAACAATCCATTAGAGGAAAACCAATCACATTCGGTTTTTAAGTTCTGGGTCAGAGCAAGACGGAATGGATGCCAATGCAGTACGTTTGGCAGGCATGCGTGTAGTTGAAGGAATACACACATTTCGCAACAAGTCGTGTAACAATATCCTATCCAAGACCCTTAAATACCTTGAAATACCAAAATGGAGGTTTGGTGACTGGGAAAAAGTTCTTCACTGACTAAATACAGGAGGAATAATAGTCAAATAGATAACAATTATCGATGTTTTATGTAGTACACACACACCGTAACAAACTGCAGTCACCTAGACACCTTCCCAATCATGTACAAATTAGCTGTAATGCATTTTTTTTTGCTTTAAATAATTAATAACATACGTAAACACCTTGGTCATTTTAATGCGTTCACTAGGCCCCTAAAACTAATATATCCTTCGCCGAAAGTCATTACTAAAAGTATAGACAGAGAGCAAATACAACAATAAAAACTAAATAATTACCGGCAAATTAGCTTCAACACTAAAGAATGAGAAAACGTCACTTTATTCCGGCAATATCCAGAGAATAAGTTCAAAACTTGTTAAATTCAGATATTTCCATGGAAGGCCGACAACGATAAACAAAGGCAACTTATAAAAAGCTGCTTTTCTTTAAATCGTACAGAAATAAAATATATCCATCATCCCATAAATAGCCATATACGATTATAAGGGAGTAAACTGAATAACAGCCGACTCGATACAATCAATTACAGGGGAACGTGATGCGTAAACAACGTAACTACGGGAAGTAAATAACTTCGAGATAGTTGGAATTATTCTCTACACAAGAAAATCATTCTATAGCAAAATTAGGCAATGACCAGAAAAGGGCGAGGTAAAAAAAAAGACATCCCATCTAATGACTGATTAATATCCGATGTAACGTGAAGTAAAAAGGAGACGTAGGAATAATTCATATCATTGCGGAATTTTTACATTAGCAATGTTACATTACTAATGTGAAAATTCCATTAAATAAATTCAACTAATAACATTTTATTCAATATAACACGACCAAAAGCACCTGTGATAGGCAGTGAAAACATTCGATAGATTCGAAATCCCTAGAAATTGGGTTATAGAAGCACCACCCATGCAATACGATTTAAACTAGACAGACAGTGGGTCAAGACAAAGCACTTGAATAAAACGCGTACGCGAGTTCGACAAGAAGCAGTTATTCGCTCACACGAGGGCTCGGCCAAGGACCTCAGTCATTTCCAAAATGGCCTTGGCTCAAAACGCCGAAAAAAGAAACCGCGATGAATGAGGCGGCGTCCTAGCAAACATCCCAACGCATTCCTTTCCAAGCTCTGGAGCCTAATATTAGAAGATTGGAAAACTAAGAATAATAACGCCTCCACAAAATACTAATAATCCGCTTATGTCGTTACATAACGTACAACATTTATTTTCATAATGGTACATGATGTCACGAAAGAGCAGATTTTTTTATAATGACAACGTGCGAATATGAGCCTCTCAGCCCTTGTACCACAGGGGACCTGGAGTACCGTCGAATTTTCAGGAGTGCCAAGCGTTTGTAAAATAACACTTCGGCGCTTCAATTTTTATTTGCACTTTCTCTAGCATCGGGTTGAATTTTAAGTATTCATTCTATAAGGAAGATAATTATTTCTGAAATCCATTTACACTCAAAAGCATGGCTAAGTGCGGAGCGAAGTTTGATACATAATTCATGCCATGGAAACTTGCTGAACTAAGAACTCAATTATGGCAAGGAAAGAAAATAAGAATAAGAACGAAATAAATAAATCAATTACGAAACGAGGGAAACAGACTTTTCCAGCTTCCTTTTTAAGTCCGCCATAAGATTAAATGCCGCAATAAAAACAGAAAGAATAGATTGCATAAATAAAAAAATGTTGTGCCTTAAATCTTTACTTAATTGATAGGTATGGTTAGTTCCATTTAAAGAAAATAAATATTTCATTATTCGATATGTTGTTAATTTTAAGTTAGAGTTTTACGCTCTTTTGTGACTAAAATAAATTTTAACTTGGTTGAGGTTCGGCAGTTATCTAATCATTCATTCGATTTTCTGAGTCGTCGAGGAGCGAACCAAAGCGACCTAGATTCAATTGTGAAATTAAAGAAATATCATGGTTCGATTTTCCTCCACGCAGTAGGGCGAGCTGACCTACCCCAACTTGGTCTAGCTGAGACCGCGTACTCCTACTTGGCAAATCCCAGAGGACATACGATGAAATTCAGACAATATTTCGTGTATCACGCGTAAAGTAGAGAGATAAATGATCTCAGGCATCAAATTCATCATGTCTCACGTTTATTCCGCGTATACATGGGGACTTAAAACCAGAAAGAGAAACATTAAACGGATAGATCCGACAGAGTTCAGTTTTCTCTCACCGCGCTATTAATTTCCGTGGAACATCTACACAATGCTACCCTACAGGGATTTTCATAGTGTTTATATTTACCTCTTTCAGCGTTTATTTACATAACAACCTACGGAAACCTAAACAAGCTAACCCGCTGCAACATCATGAAGATTACGCAATGGACTTCGTAGCCGGAAATGATTCACAATGGCGAGTAGGACGAGGCTTTGAAAATAGTAAGTAGTACTCACCGATTCTTTTTATAACATCGTCATTCTGAAAACGTCAAACAAACAGGAAAGACTCTTAGAGTATGTGCGCGGATAGTATTACACAACGTGGTACTGAAAACAATGACTGGAAACTGAGCATCAGGGACTATTAAAAACCCTATGCCTTTAGAAATTTGATCGCATAATTCATTTAAGGTATTGAATAATGGTTAACAACTGAATCTATATTAATAAAAACTTCACCTAATCGACGTACTATGGTAATAACTTAGTTCACATGTAAGAATTAATAAGTAGCTCTCAAATAAAACAGCAGAAGTATGTTCGATCCAACCGTGGTTGCACTTTTGACGATTCAATTAATATGACCACAATGGTTTGAAATCGGCAATCGTGGAATAATCATTGGATAAAGAAGTGAAAATATACCAACTTCACTTAAAGAAAGGTCTATCATGCATGCCTAATGAATTTTGCCTTTATTCCGCAAAACATGGAGGTTTTTCTAAAAAAAAACAACTGCATAGTAGTGATCCACTGAAAGATTTGTATCTCTCTTGTGCGACTGATAACAAAAGCAGGCGAAACAACGATTTTACATGGACGCCTGCGTATATCACTATGAGCATGTACTGAAAATCTTCAATAAGAATATAGTTAAGTTGGGAAAAAGTGAGGGCCAATAAGGAAATGGCCATTACCGCGACGACAAATATGGACAACTACACAGCTACAATGTCGAGAAAATAAATAGTCTAGAACAAGACGAGACTAAGAATACAAAACCCAATCGTAATCAGGAAATGGTTACTGAATTAAGTTAACGACGATCTCGTTAAACGAATAACCTTGAACGAGATCGGCGGTCGTGAGCAACCAAGTCTCCGGTCGACTGAGGAGTCTCTTATTTTGGCAACCGACTCTGATTAAGTTGGAAGCCTGGTGCTTCCGCCCTTGGAACCAGGACGTCCAAAACTAGAAATTATTCATTCCAACGTCTCTCCGAGGGTCATATACACAACGGACTTGACGCGTTTTCCCGAAATACCTCGATCGTCATCCAAAAGTGAGAGGAATTTCTAGTCTAAGACCGCATTCGGAATGTTCCTTTGTCACAGTACCTGAAAGGGGAACTAAGCTTCTGGAAAAATTCCAGATGCAGGCAAGTGACTAACACTATTCACCTCATTATCTCGTTCATCAACCGCCAACTTTACCTTTGTTTGCATCGATTCAAGCATAAAAAAGAGATTTGATTCTAATGATGCCATTACGGATTTCAATCAAATGAAGATACGATGCTTGCATCATGGATACGTAAGTTACATTTTAAACAAATTTTTAGCACACTTTACTAATAAATATAATTACTTTATACATACATGTAAACATGTACACATCTACTTCCTCACCATAAACTAAAAAGGCTTCAGATCGAAATTCCTTTATATAACTGATTCATTTTACGAATACTTCCGAGGAAAACTCCAATCAATACAAACTAAAATTCTCCGTTTCAGCCGTATCGTAAACATACGAATACAAGATTTAAATTTTAGATTTGTACACTGCAAGCTGCCAGTGGCGTATGGCAAGGGGTGTATTAACAACTTACCCTACAAATTTTTCAAATTATCGCTTAACAAAATCTTCTCCTCCATTGATTACCATCAATAATATTACCAGAAAGCATTTCTCTAAGATGATATAATTAAATCTTGAAAAAAGACTTATGGAAGGATCACTTTATATAAGCAAAAATTATCATTCCATACACAGTTTTATCTCTCATCGGCAGAAAGGAGAGAGCGGAAGACGGTAGAATTTAAATGATACGTAAACTACTGTCTGGGAAACAATTGCAAAGATAACTAAAACACCGACTTTAAAAATAAAACAACGTTTCGACCTAGCGCAAATACATTTTGTACCTGAAGGAGCAAGATGAGGAATATATAAGACAGATTGGTCTCGGAAATCATTACCACGAGTGGCAGAGCGTATGATAGTTTACCTTTACTACGCCCTAAGCTCGCTCAATGCTACAGACTCAAGACATGAAGTGGCATTCAAAGCAGTCCTTGAAAGTAAATCGCTTAGGATTATAAAAGGCGGAAAGAAAGCCATTAAAGAAGTGATGGCCCGAATCGCGCATGAAATGAAGAGTAAAGGAAGAATGTCAAACAGTATTACTTAATAACTATTAAAATCGATCATTTAATCGAGGCATATTTCAGGATTTGGTGCTTTCCCGGTGAATGGTTTGGGGGAAACGGGAGATCTTCGCCCTGAAGATGGCCACGGTGACATTGGCCGAAACGTCGGTTTTACACCTAGAAACGACCCGGTTAGTCTCCCGTGAAGACTTTCTACAGCGATGCATATTTCACTTAGAACACTATAAAAATAACCTTTAGTGATGTCACGCGGTTCAAGTTATTTCCCTTCAACATTTGGACTTACAGATTTACATAAATGAATGTAAGATATACCATGCGCAGACTAGCAAGAGCACATTGTGAAATCGTTTTCTAATTACCTGGAACGACATATATATTTTTGTTTAGAGGGAAATTTAATTGTAAACAACAAAATATAAACAATCGTCTCGCCACTGCATAACGGAAATATATTTACCGAGTATATATTACCAAAATTTAGCAATAAGGGCTGTATGAGAATTTGTGCGCGTAGCGTGTTTCGCGATTCTTTTGTTTTTGTGTATCTCGGTACCGCTGGGGCGACCGCGTGGTGAGAACACTCACTCGCTTGCTAACCACGGTACTCGGCAGAGCTCATCACTAAGAATAAAGACTATCAAATTTTATCAGGTCTTATTTAAAGAACCAGCCTTATTACCGAACATTTTGGTCCTTCGGGCCGNAAGGGCATTAATAATGGCGAATTCAAGGACACGAGCCAACAGAAAAATAAAAGAGTAACAAACGAATGTATATTCTTGGTTTCCTCACATCCACTCGCATATCCTTAGAAAATATCCCAAAACTTATAGACCATTAGAATGGTCCGTAATTCCGTAATAATAACTCTGTTGTGTAAAATAGAAGACACCTTTTTGTAGAAAAAACTCGTTTGGCTATCAATTCAGTTCATTTCAAAATAATTCCGCTCAAGTCGTGGTTAGGAACCTGAATACGTTAGATTGATGGGTCAGATAGTCCACTGATTAGTCAGATGGTCCACTCCATAACGAAGACGATCCGAAGAGCGGGAGTAAGACAGATTAGGCTAATATGCGCTTTGACATACCGCCTAGGTGTACAGACGTCCTTCGGCAATTTCTTTGTAAACGTAAGCAAATTAAGTTCATGCACAATGGATGAGCTAAGCTTGATGCAGAAAGGTCATTCCTTCAATGGTAAACTGGCATCTTATTGGGTATCTTTAATGAATTCTAAGTTAGGAGATCTACAAAATGCTTAAAAAACAATCGATAGAGACCCTTCGTACCTTTAAAAAATAAGCAGCCATTTTCAAATATTCGAACATCTAGTATATGCACAGATGCAACTATTAACCTTTCGTTCCATATTTCGCATAATATTTCTCATCTTGAAACAACTTTGGAGTTCCTGACGTCGTCGTCTTCTAATTTTGGCGACGCTTCTCTGCCCTTAGATAGGAAGTCAACCAGAAACGTGGCAAACAGGAAATAGTTTATCTCTGCATAAAAAGGGACTACTTTACATACATAAAAGTACACAGCCAATTCCATAATGACATTGCAATTCAAATGTCCCCGTTGGTGCATCGCCTATCCGATGCCCTTGTGAGTCACTGAAGAGGGAAAGTGCTTCGCAACTGAAATGCACCGAACCTAAGACCGTTTTGAGTATTCAAGAAAATCCACTGATATTAACGCGCTCCGGAATAGTGCATCCGCGTCACTTCCATGACACCAGGAAGACGCCAACCTATAGAAAAGAACAATGCAACGTTACTGTCGTCGTCGGGATGATGACAATGATCCAAGAAGGTCTTACCATGCGATGGCACAATCGGAAACCTTGGTTAAGAGACATAAGAAGGACCATCGTGCAAAAAATGCATTAAGTTGTTCTTATATTTATCCTTAATTCAATGGCATTGAGTTAGGTGCTTTATTTTATAAGAAAGAGCAAACTTTATACCACTACTAGCCACACACCATAACGAAGTGGGAATCGCAGCGCCGAAATTCCAAAGGTCATGAATTATTATAAAACATTTTATATCAGTTATGCATCTAATACTTATCCGTTTTATGATGATGATTTATTAGCAACATTCACCAATAACAAACAACTAAAATGTAAAACATAAATACTGAATGAACAGGTTTGGTAGTGCTACTTACGCTTGTTATAAGTACAGTAGAATAGGATGCTGATTGCTAAGTGAAGACTGAATATATGGTAAAGAAGACACAATTTGCAAGCCACTCACCCCGATAAAATCCTACCCCTTCCTTTCAGCAAAATATAAAAGCACCCTGGCACTCCATAACTATTCCACTGTCTCCAATGCCATTCTCCTATGTACGTAAGAAATTAATTGCTGTTTTAACGGATATCTGAGGAGGAAAATAACGGAATGCAAATGAAACATCATTATAAGCATACGCATCCTCTGGATTGTTGACAAGATTTTCGCACGGCTTTTCAAACACAAGTAAATGCGCTTGGCAAGTATCTCCACTAATTGGCGATTCCTCAACATATTAAGGTACATATTCGATCTCTTCTTTAGTCTCATGGATGATTCGATTATCTAGGTGATAGCAGCTCCCGAATCGGGAGTTCGACGAATAGCTATTTCGGTTTCATGCCTGACTTACCCTACCGCTGTAGAAAAAAGCAGCCCCATCTCATTCGACAATATTGCGCGACAATTAAGACAAGGAGGAGAGGAAAGAATGCAGCGAAATGAGGCCAACCTCTCTCCCGGGTATAGCAATGTTGACTGTGATACAGCTGGCGAAGGAGGGATAGGGGGGAGGAAGAGCGTTGTGGGGTGAACGTGAGCCTCCTCTCGGTTATCTCCCAACCATACACCAATGCATACGAAGGGAGCATTGAAGGATCGACCCGACGCCATTCCAGCAAAACAACGGGACGAGAATGTTGTAAACGTCACTGAGTGCTGACTGCTTTCTTGACCCACAACCCGTGGCGCGACGCCAGCAAGGGGAAAAGTTTAACGATTTTAGCACGCGTACAACACTTGCGACTTAGAGGGGGATCACTCTGAAAAAGTCCTTAGTCCTTCTGCAATCGAGGCAGTATGAAAAAATTAACTCCGTCACTTGAGCGAGTCATATCTGAGTGCGCTCAGAGAAGTGCAAGGGGAAAGAGTTTCTAGGTCACCACAATCGGAAGACTAGAACCAGGCTTGGTGGCGGTTAATAGCACGTAGGATAATACAACGGTAGTGCTTCTAAAGAAGACTAATAAGAAAACGCTCGTGCCTGCCGTTTCATAATATTTATACGGCTATGAAAACGCTAGATACCCCGCAAAAATCCGCAGTCAGTAGTAATGTTCAACAAAAATCAATTATCACTGGCTTACTTATCGGGTTAGTACTTATTTCCTAAAATGTCTCAAAGGAACATATACCATACTTTACGAGGAAATACAATCGATATATCAATCAATAAAATCTGACTTTAAAACAATTATAGAAGCATCTATGGCTCTTCAAACACTCTCCAAACCTAAGCCATTAACAGCCACGATACTCCCATAATTTCAACCTATTCGTTGAGATTTCCCATCGCAATTATATCTGAGGTACGATGTATGCCAAAAGTCGTCATTAAAGAAAAAATTT
Source organism: Ladona fulva (assembly GCA_000376725.2). NCBI lineage: Eukaryota > Metazoa > Arthropoda > Insecta > Odonata > Libellulidae > Ladona > Ladona fulva. Next base: position 2,465,574 of record KZ308144.1, read on the forward strand.
TTAACCGCACGGTAAAGAAAAAGAGAATAGGTCATGAATGAAGGGCTACCAGTTGCGAAACTTAAGGCTAAAATTTGTGTTCACAGAGAAGAATCTCCCTTCAACACACAAAAACAGCAGGTTTTCCAAGTGAGGTAAATAATTCCTTCTCCTGAACCCTAAACACCAGTTTTACAAGCAGAGGCGCATTTAAGGCATACCTCCATAAAACTATAACCCCAAGCAGCTTTCCCCAAGCGTCCTAAAGGAAACTGCGTGCGAGGAAGGTGCACTAACTTTTCCACAGACTGAGAATCACTCCGCTGAGGAGCAATGTGGGTCAGTGTAATTTCAGCTTACGCTCACCGAGCTCAATGCACTTCAGGTAGTACAAGCGACAGTGACATAAAACCAAAACCCATAATACGATATGCCAAGAAGTGAACATGAAATTTCGAATGAACTAGCTCTATTAGGACGCTTCTTTCAGCAATGCCACCTGCAGTGGTACCTCGATTTAATTAGTTCCAAACCGAGGTACGTAACCCGAAAATTTCGTAACTTAAAGGTGACTTTCGAATCTATCCTAATAAAATACGTAAATTCACTTCTAGATTAAAAAATTTAGCTATAGTTGTCTAAAATAGATTAAGGGAGCTAAAATCAACAGAGATGATACATAATAGGTAATTAATTAATTATCCATTTAACAAAGACAAACCAATATTTCTAAGAGTCTAAATTGGGCAAGGATTAATTTCTCGAAATCTATGATATATTCAAATCTAAATTTATAAACGCAAAAACACTGGCAGGTAAGTCGAGACCCTTGGTGCATCATTCTACTTCAGCGACATACATAAATTCTACGCGAGCGAGATTCACGTTCCACCGACCTTTCCCCAAAAATACCCTAAAAACACCGACTGCCACACGCGTAACATATTTGAACAGGTTTCTCCGTATCTTCGCGACAGCCAGCCCGATCGATACGACGGATATAGGTCATAAACAATATGCCCACGCGGATTACGAGCCTGCTTACCTTCCGATTGCATAACTACCCCGGATAAAATGGGATGCCATCCAAAACGAAAATCCCTAACAATCCTTCACTTCCCTTCTACGCAGATGATAACAGAGAAACTTAAACAGCATTGATGAAAAAGGAAGTCTACGAGAAAAAGCGAATGTTTCAATTCTAAACAAAAAAGAAAGTCAAGTCACAAACACTGAAAATGAGGGGGAATCCACCTTTATGTATTGATCAATAACTATACAGCGACAGCAAGATTTAACATTAACCCATGAACTTGTGTCTGACTGTGTCGAACATGCAACAATTTAATTTTCGGATGGACTGCGGAGGACAAGTAGCAGGGTATTGTAGTAAACTTAAACGGAGTATACTGATTTCCATTTAGACAAATGTATTACACGCTAGATGATAACTGATTCATGCTATTTATACCTGGAAATTCAAAAGGAAGGGCATCGTTTTTTTCTGTAATATTGATACATATGAAAAAATCTGGACGTGTGTGAACAGAGTATAACCATGATCTAACAACAGGCATATGTATTTAACACTGTACGAAACTCACTAGCGAAGCTTCTGTCGAGTTCATAAATTGCATCCACAACCAAAACGTAAACATTCAGCTTTAAGGAATACTAAAGAAATTGGGAGTCAATCCCATAGAATATGAATGTGACTCCAAAAATTACACTGAATGGTCTGCTAACGAAGGCAAGACTTGTAAAACTATAAACAATTATATGAGCCCCCCGGAGAGACGAAATCTCATTTTAAATAAGAAATACCATCACAGCAATAAAATTTTCAAACAATTGACTCTGTCGGCGAAAATTTACCCTGTGCTGACTTCAAGTAATGAATAAGGATAGGAGAAAATGTACCTCTCATTGCTTTTTTCTCATGTCAGGCTGTGAGAACATGAAACTAAGTGAGGTACGAGTTTTGCTGAGTAATAGCATCCATCCTGGTTACTCCTTAATAGATGCTATGGTATGTTTAATATGATGTGTTATGTGCTATGGAAAGTGTTATAAAACCTCGGCGTTTCATTATATGGACTTGTTCCTTTATTAGCATTCTGGCTGAGTAAGGAAAGCAAGTAGAAAGTACTTCATTCCATTTCCCATCCTCATCAGTAAGCCTCAATCCCTCTCAAGGGCTTTTGGTAGCTAATGATGAAGCTTTTTATGAGAATACCTACCCCAGGGTGAAAACTACTCTGACAGTGCATTTTATTCTTAAACATTATGCAGACATGGCAGATTAAACGATTACGATATTTTTTTATCGTAATCTGGAAAAACCATAACGCCTAACCATTAGGCAGCTATTTCATCCCATTAGGTCATACTAAACATCCCAATTTTCTGCAGCTCAAGAGAATGCACTCGTGCACGAACACCACCACAATAAGACTCCGCCTTACTGCCCAACTTATGCCTCCCGTAAGAAAAGATGAAAGTTCTCGGAGAAAAAACGAAGATACTACCCGAAAACCGCGGCGGGTTGCAGTAACGGCACGATTTCCCGCTCTGAAAGCAACGGCTCCACGCTCTACGCCTTCCGTTATCTGCTGGTAGGATGGGGTGAAGAGGAAGCTGAGGGGGGCGTGGGAGGGAAGGGGCAGCGGTGATGAGGCAAGTGAAATAGCGACGGAAGGAAAAGGGGAGTCGAAGCAGGGAAAGTCCCTCATTGAAACCTGCTAGCTATGACCGAGGACAAGAGCGGGAATGGTATGAGATGAATAAAGAAAAACCGCACGAGAAGATGCGGCAAGTGGAGGAGAGGGCACGAAGCATAGTTGCCCAAGAGCGCCGCACACCTTGGGCACGTTGCGCACTCGGAAAACCAACAGCGGGAAGCCATCTTAGCTTCCACGAAGAACTGCTATCTAGACTTTGCACTCCTCGTGGGAGGAGATTTCTACGCTGAAGCTGCTGAGGACGTTAAACTCCGAAGAGACTCGTTCCGAACGCGTTCATCCGTGGACATGGCGTCCTGAAACTATGAACGACTCTCCTACACCATCCACAACTAGAGAAAAACTTAACTACGTTTGGAATAATACTGGGGATTAAGAGATAGCCATTAACTAACGAAGTTAAACAAAATCATACGGTTAAACTCTAGATGTTCTGGCCAAACTTTGTGGAACGCCATCAGAAACCACACAACAGAGTATTTCGTAAAATCCACAAAATATTTTGGGTTAAATAAGATGTACTGTGGTGTGCGTTTTTTTTAATCATACAGAGATCGGGAATGATATAATTTGCACTTATTAACAGGTCATATTAAGCGCATATTCCATTTATTAATGGTAGTCTAAAATAGTAAATTAAATCAATATAGAAATGCATAACAATACCGCCAAATTGAAAGAGGACTGGGGGATAATTTCCAAAGATTATTTGATTATTATATTGGCAATTTATAAAAGTATCAATACTAATAACACTGAAAATAGAGAGCATGGCACATGTATGGTTCTTAACAAATACCTAAGCAACTGAATCTTAATCACTATTAACGCAACAGTACAAATCTTAAAAAAGGCTATAATAATATATTTGACATTTCCTTCCGCCGGAAGCAAACAAATTAATGCGTGTGACATAATAATATCCCTTAAAAAATCGAAGAAGAAATAAAAAGTTTACTTTCCACAGAATTCAAAATCTAGGAAACTGCGGAAAGTAAATCTTTTATTTCTTCTTCGATTTTTAAAATGAAATTCTACCAGATTTCACTTTTTACTTCAATATTCCTTCAGGCTTATATCACGTTTTAGAGGTTCATTTCAGGATATAGGACGCATATAAGAATTTGTTGAACATGAAGAACATGCTCATACCGTGAATTTGACTGCAAAATACACACGTAAATATGAAGAATTTACCAAAGCGCTTCAACAAAGAGCAGAGATGATATGAAATCCAAAAGATGCCTAAAATATTAACGTAAGTTTTTTCCATGCCTTCAGTATAGCAATTACTCACTTTCTCGTTGAAATAAAAATGGAAAGAGATACACAGAAAAGAACTTTGAAAAACTCCCATTGTTAATTGCAACGATAGGATCCAAAGCAATCGCAAAGCTCCGCGGAAGGACTTTGGATGCAGTCAGCATTAATGATATGGCAAAGAACTGCGTTAAAACAGCCACCGTAAATGACTACGACGGCAATTAGGAAACAATAGGCCGTAGACTACTATGGTTGCGAAAAAGCTGCAGGAAATGAAACTTTCCCTCGAAGGATTAAACCATCTTACAAAAATCTGCCTATGTTACCCAGGTAAATATGGATAACTGCTCCTCTTCGTATTTCGTACCAGCAACGTACGCAACGAAATGAGCGTACAGTAAATTGCCAGCGACGATGAGAAATAGGAATATGTGACGCAACTGTTTACAGGGCGCGAAAATTAGAGCCTGGACGAGAAACTTTAAGTGAAATTCCTATGCTCACTATGAGTCCCACGGCCACAGAACTCCACGAATAAAACTGCACCTCTCGAATATGAAGCAATGCCATTTATAGTTACGGGTTTTAGCAACGCCGTGACATAAAGAATAACAAATAACTGTCGATGCGTGTCTCCGACGTCTTCAAATGAGAGAAATAAATCTCTTCGTCTAACCGCAGCAATAACCTTCGTAGTATTCTTACTGAACAAGAAATCTTACGAAATAGACGACGTTAGTAAGGAACGTTCTTCCGATGAAACAGTCAATGCACAGAAAAATACACCAAAGATAACTACAAACTCGCTTAAATTGAGAAATTTTCCTAAAGTAGATTTCATTAAATTACTAATATGCCTATTTTTACAACAAATATTTCCATTCTAAAGGCTTTTGATATACCTAATTAAAATACCTTCCACAGTAATTCACATTAATCACAGACCATCACAATTCACGACGAAACCTTAGCGGGGAGCTAATCTTCGTGTCACTTTACAGTTCTAGAGCTTATAATAATAGCAACGACATTTCAATTCGACTAATGTCCCCAGATTTAACAGTAAAAAGCGTTGACAAATCATGTCCATTCTTCAACTAGAATAACGTGTAACACTAAAACAATAATAAGTCTTTTGGTTAGTTCGTCTAGTTGTCAATTTTTGGTACACGAATTTCAGTCCTAGAGATCCAAATTTGTCACATTCCCTTGCACCAGGAACTTTTTCGTATCAATAAATACTTCATAAATGTTAATGCTACACCTTTGAACGCTGATGCTTTCAATCAATCACACAGGCACTAAGACTAAATTAGCATTCCTGGTCTTTGAGGAAACTAACAGACACCTTCGAAGGTGAAGTAAAATGATTTGAACATAAACTTCACGCATAAAAATTAAATTTTCCACGGAAACAGAAACCTGGCAAATGCCACCGAAGGCAACAATAAGTACCGTGACACGAACGAAAATAAATGTTAATTTATCAAAATATGGGATATAAATTTTATGATACCTTCTTCTGCTTCCAAACTACAGTGACTCATGTCAGTGTCAATATAAAAGCGGTTCCGTATTCTATGCAGCAAGAAGTAGGTCACCAAAACCCCGCCATTAGATAGCCTCGAAAAGAGTAAAAGCTAGTGTCACGTCGCCTCTTAAAGTAAACCACCTCAACGATAAGAATAAGGAAAAGAAAAACGGATAAATTTGCGGCTTTTAGCGAGTGATATCCAGGATAAAGCGGTAAACTTCGAATACATATGAAACTTGAATAAATTCCAGATGTAACTAACATTACACACACATTGAAACGACTCGAATATAAACGCAAAAAATGTAAAACAAATTGAACAATAGCACTAAACCCTAAACTATACACTAAATGATTGATTGATTCTGGGTGAATTATACTCGGAATCTGCAATACAAAACCAAGACAAAACGCCTCACCATACACATAAGCAGGAATTACTTTAACATTAGGCGCAAACTAAAGTTATCATCGATAAGGGGGAGAAATGGACGCTCAGTCGTTTTTAAGATGAAAGATCTTTCGGTGGGGACACTAAGTGGCTCTTTTGGGGCCTCTAATTGCTGAAATTCGCCTCTGCCCATAGACAGGAATGAAATGAATTAAGATCGAAATGAAGGATCATTGAGCATTAAATGTTTGAATACTGGTATTGAACACTCTTGTTCATTGTGAGATAATCTTATTAGACAACTATTGACGCTCATTTATGAGCTAACGCAAAGTAACATAACGATCTCTTGCAACCGGGATTATCTTGTTTTCGAACCGGGCTCTAATGATAAGTTGATGGTAAACACTAATCAAAAACAGCATGAGATACGATTTGCATAATGTGTACGTCATTAATGCCACCGCATCCTTAACATACATCTCCCATAACACAATGGAGACAGCCACAAGCATTCATCGCTCTTCCTGTATTCGTCCATTTGAACGGAAAGAATTTTAGGCTCCTTATCTTGCAGCAAGAGATAAATGAAGCTGCGGCGGCAGCAGCCTTCTGAAGAGAGACAACTCATTCTTTGTAACACATCCAGAGTTTCGAGTAAACAATTTTTTTACGCGATAAGATATAAGGTTGATATTTCTAAGTACCATAACCTCAGATTGCGAACAAGTACTGATGCAAGTATAAAAAACTATAAAAACCGAAGACCCAATGACCGCGGCATGGACAAACATATCCTTGAAATAATGCTCCATCGACCGGGGAATAAACAAATAAGAAATGCATGCATCAGAAAAGCTCTTTCTCCCCTGACAAAATAAAATACACACTTAACAGAAATGATACCATACTAGCCGAAAGTAACAATTGAACATATCCTCATGATTGAAGGTATCGAACCTATTTATAAACGATGGACTGAATTAATGTTTTTAATACGTAAAAAATTCTAGAGTTGGGAGTCAGAACTAGAAATAGCTGAAGAAGATTAAAAAGGGATTGAAGAATCCTAATATACAGATAGCCGTAATTGATAACATCCTGCCACATCTTGATGGAACGAAGTCGTGGTAAATGAAGTATTAAAGACTTGCAAGGGCATCGCTACCCAATATATATCACAACGAGATTTTTCTATTGTTTTGAATACGAACAATTTATTTCGGTGGATTTAAAAACGTCGTTTTATAAATTAAAATTTCTTTAATTTTTAAACCGTTTCCGGATTTTTAAACAGAACATGCCCAATCAGCAAGCCTGATTTCACGGAAAGGAATGATTAATATCAGAAAGAGTGACTCGATAGCCTTAACACTTTTTTGCCATCAAAATTCGCGAATGCTCTTAAAGATGAGTCTTAAAGTCACCAGAATTCCAGGAAACTATACTGAACCAACAGCAGTGACGTTCAACCTGAGTACAACTTCCTCAATGACGAAAGAGCTCGAAGGCGTACACTCACAATCGAAAATAAAACGATGGAACCATTTCCGGGAGAAGGGATTACGCATATGAATGGGCTGGAGCTGAAAAAAGCTCTCGGATGAAGTATTTCCCCCACGCAAGCGGTTATCCAACAGGGAACTCCCACTCCGATGACGTAGATGTCATTTAGCACCAGCGCCACTTTCAATGCCACCGAGGAAACTTACGGACAATTTAGAAGGAAGCGAACAATTGCGGGAAAAGGCCGTTCGTCAACGTGAAGTCATGTCATCAATCGCTCACTGAGCGAAATAACCCGTTTTTTGCCGAGAAAAATACGTTTCTTCCGCTACTTCTTGGCTACCACATTTTCCAATTAAGACTACGACTCTCTGAACCGCTCTACCTTCTAAGAAACAAATGAAATAGCATATTTTCATCCCGAATGAAAAAAGACTGGGAAATGTGAAAGGTATAAGATTTCTTTCCTTCGACGTTATCACTGAGAATCCAAAAGATTGCTCCATGGAAAGAAACAGAACATCGAGCATGGACTCGATTGGAAACAAAAAGCTTTTTCAAAAGCAGGAATCACCCAAAAAAATGAAGACAACCACTGCTGGCTGACTGAGAGATTCAAGATTTTATCAGGAAAATGACTAATCCAGCTACTCTAATCAATAACCAATCTTGATAAAATGATATCCAAAGAAAGGGCATAATTGCAGACTCCTTGTATTATCTCTTATCAATCCATTGACCTCTCGATCGATAATACTAAGAGATATAAATATTCCCGTTACTGATAATGATTGGCAACGAAATCCGTAAAAATCTACTCAGATTCCTTCCCTATCAATACTAACTAATCGATTAACTGATAAAACTTTCGCTGATCTATCCTTTTATTAGTTCCAGATCACGAAAAGTCACGATGACAAAAGAAACACATTTAAGAATCACACCAATACCCGGAAATATAACAGAGATCTTCAAACTTAAGGGAAAATATGCTAATATACTGTCCTAGAAGTGAATCCACACGCTGACCTTGAAACCGAAGCTTGGAAACCTTGAAAATTGACACTGAAAAATCTTTGTTGATAAACTAAGGTATTTAAAAACCAGAATTATTATAATAAGCAAGTTGGGCTAGGTCTACCAGAGAAATGCCACAAATTCACGGAGCATGATGAAAAACGAGCTATCCGTCAGATAATAATTAAAGATAAACTTATGAATGAACCAAATTTCTTTAAAGAGAAATCAACAGAGTTAAATCAGAAGAGTTAAATAAACTCAAGTTCTTTCCATCCCCTAAAGAACATAGTTGCCAAAATACGTATTGGAATAATAACCCTACAAAGTGCGGCCACGAAGAAGCCTTACCACCACTGGTGGAATTTCCTAACGGTTGCAAACTTCGACTTTTTGGAGATAGTCACCAAAACTCATGACTCTAAACTATGTGACTTTCAATATACATTAATAGATTGATCCGACGCTAATGAGGTTATGCACACTGCTAAGAGTGTCTAACCATTAATTTAATTACGTGAAACATCATTCGATGTTGAAAACGTTTACAAAACTTTAGAAAAAGGTCAGAGTATCGTCGTTGTATATTCATGCGGAATCTCTGCTTGTCCAGTGAAGAAAAAGAAGAAATGGAAACAACGAGAGAGAATTGCGATAATTAAATGGGCAAGATAAGCCCTAGCAACTTTTATTTTGAACTTTCCTATAAATATGATGACCAACAAGTTATTTATATACAAGTGGTCATTATGAATCTACTTTTCATCAAAAGTACGACTTAAAACTTCTCGAAACTCCGTCAATCTACCAACTGCACCGATCAATTGCGCAACAGCGAGTGCAATAATTTTTGGTCTTAGCTACAAAGGGTATAAAATTGTTTAAACAGAGAAACTATTTCAAAAACTAAAAAAAAAACTAAGCAACGAGTAAGAAATCTGAGTAAACGAAAAGAATGTATCATCCGAAGAACTGGCATCAAAACTGCCAAAATCGAGGAACAAGAGAACGATAAAAATACATGACTACCATTACTTAGTAGTCTGAATACTGAGAGAAACACGCAAAAAGTCAGGAGCATCATCCCATCCGCCACTTTGTATCGCCACTTCCCAAGGTCGTCATCTGATTCAGCGACGGCAGTGTTACTCAACAGCAGGAAAACGTTTCTGCATCGATCACCCCACGAGCGGATCCTCAAGAACGTGGTATCAATCAATGATAAAGGAACGATACGCGAGTAATACTACCTGGAGATTAAATAGAGAATAAGGAAAAGCTACGATTTTTCATTTACGATTACGGACAGTAAGGTGTAAGCAGATGACTCACCTTTAATTTATTTTCCGCGGAGTTTTATATTGCAAACGTGCACATCGGAGAGGATGAAAATGACATCGACTCATCATATGCATGATTCGAGAAAAATGATAAAATACACTTGCTATAAGAAAGACGGAAGAGAATAACGGAAATAATAATAATAATAACTTCTATAATGTAAACAGGTTTACCCCAATTACATCCATTTTAATATTATTGTATTTATTACTATGCAGAAAAGAAACGGTATTAACTGCACTATATAAATTCGTACGAATAGTTAAGCTAATACGATACGATAATTTTGAAATTAAGATACCTATCCTGATCAAGCACCAATAACCGAATCATTCCTCTACGCTTACGTACCACAGTTGTTGCTGGGTGCGTAAGCATAGATTGCAATTAAGGCGCACTTGAATTGCGCTGAAGAACCTTATATACGGAATAAAAACAGAATACCATTTTGCGGATATACGAAAATACATCCGATTAATATGAACGCAATGCAAAAGTTTAGAACATTATGAGACTCGCTCGACCTTATAATAAAATCAATGGATTCGAAAGAATGGGTCTAAGGAAAATTTAACGAAATAAAAAATCGAAACGTGTGGATGTGTAGACATTCGAAATAACTTCAATAAGAAAACTGTAGTTAAATTGTTGAAAGAGAGCACAATTCATACGAGGTGAATGAGTCTTAAACCCGTCCATATTTCATTAACTTAGACCTACCATACATGCACTTGGAAATATTAAGAAAACGAGAATCGGGGGAATCAAATAGATTTTTCATAAGGATGCGTCACTGCATCACTGGTTGAGGAATGATACTGATAAAAAAGCCATTTCAACTCATCGGTACTAGGAAACGAAGCGGTGGTGCAAACAATGCCACATTCGAAACAAATCTTCCCACCAAACCTGACAAAGCAGCAACCCTTCATGCACCGCATCTCCCGGCCCAACCCGACACGAAGTAAACAAACAAATCCTAAACCAACCAACTGCTACCTACATTCCAGAAAGAAATCAAAAAAACATCACGCTTCGACTAACACCTCACCAAACTTTCTCCCGACCATCGCGTACACCACCGAGAGTCACGCAACCTCGACGGAGAACGCATCTGGGACAGACAAACACTCCAAAAATGCCCCAAACAATGAAGGGAGGGAGGCCTCTGATGCAGAGGAAAGGATGTGGAAGGTAAGAGGCGGAGCAGATCGGACGAGAAAGGGTTGAATCGTGGGATGGGGCGCGAGACGGGGGCGGGGTACGGGACAAGATGGAAGGGGCAGAGGGAGGCAGATGTGTGTACAGTCCGCTCCCTTATGCCTCCCAAAAATAGTCGCCTCCGTGGGAAGCTAAGATTGGTCTCCCCTCTCGCTCGCCTCCTGACTTCCTAAACCTCCAAAAAGGTATCCGTCCGCGTCTTACGCCGGCTCCCGGGTACATCTGGAACTTCCGCCCGGTCTTTTGGAAAGGGCAAGAGCAAAGACGTCGCTTACGAAGAGCTGGAACGCTGTGTCGGAAAGACCGTTGGAATCGGCCGCCTCGTGGAGGCACGCGGTCCGACGGGATACGAAAAAGAAAAAATCGCCGCTGCCGATGACTCCGACTTTTCGATCGCCGGACAGGTTTGCTTCAATGGAAGTCCGGTCGGCGTCGGAAGAAAGAAAAACCCGATCCTTCTGGGAGTGGGATAACTTATTACCTCCCTCTGAGGATATAAATTTTCGGCAAGCCGAACTCTTTGCAGTAGACGGCCAGTTTTGTCCCTAATGCTCAAATGGAGACGGGCGAAAATCATATCCCGAGAATGCTATCGCTTCGATGACATTTACTGCTTCATTTTAGAAGTTAGTCCCTAATTTGGAAGTTCTTTCCTATAGATTTGTGAGTTTCCAAAATATCGCGAATCAATTTAATAAAGGATCACACCGAGAGGTTTCATTTTTTTTAAGTCAATTTGGGGATAGAGTAATAAAAATTAAAATGTCTACGAAATGTTTACTCTGGACTAATATATTCCGCTTTAAATAACCAATTAACATCTACCGTGATTAATTAACGAAATAACAGTTATGCCATTGTTTCCCAAAATTAGAACAAGTGCAAAAATTGAACAGGACTCGACCTAGCTATAGAGAGTATCTAATGAAACAGTCGAGATCCTCAATACTTGAGGATCTCGACTGTTTCATTAACAATTAGAATAACAATTGAGTATTCCTCAATTTAGAACATAAAATAAGTTAAAGAAGCGATTTCGCAAAATAAAGAAAATGTAAAACTGGAAAAGCAAATTCCAATAATCGTAAAACAGCCTTCGTTCTAACCGCCGCAAAAAAGGCCATGAATCCATCAGAGAGGACAACCACCTACGGAATATCATGTTCGTTCCTATTTTTGCGTCCACGCATATAATAAACAGGTTAAAAATAACTACGAAAGAACACGGAAAGAAGCACAGCATCTCGCGGAAGAAGGAAAAAGGCATTCTATTTTGGCCGAGAAACACTTCTCGGACATTTCCCCAAACATTCAACCTTCGATGAGAGGTGCTAAAAAAGACGCAGAAAACACTAACATTCCGAAAAACATATATATTGAATGAACATACTTAAACTCATCGGACCCTTTGTCACATCCTTAAGACTACGAATATTTTACTTTATAAAATCATTACATCCATACTTATCCGATAGAAGCCACGTAAGAAGATTTCAGTCGTATCTTTAATGAATCAACTAACTCGCACTTCCGTCAGACTTTTTTCATGTCCGTTTCGCCTTGGGAATTTTCCTAGGCGCACGCCTTATCGTGTTAAGTTACCTAACCCTTTTCCTTGTGTAACTCGGATTTAGTATGGACTTATTAATGTCAGCAGGCTTGGAAAACATGACTAGTTGTAACTGGGTGACAGGCCTTCCTAAAAGCTTCCTTAAACCAGTTATGCCAACCTTACGACAAACTTCTTACAAACCAGAAAACTTTAACAACGCTGTGTAAACAACTCAGTTCTGTTTTCTGATACCCCTCGACAACCAACATGGGAACAAAATATATCAGCTTACGTGTGTTCCTCGAAAACTACTTTCACTCCACCACGTCCGATACCCGACCTCATCCAGAAAAAGGACCTTAATAAAAATCCGCCTGGTTCACGATTACGTCCGCCTAGCCAAAGAATCTAAAATCGCTATTTAGTTACATAACTATCGATTCGAACCGAATCATGGAAGCCATGGAAATATTAGCGAACTGTGGGGTGCCGGAATAAACTCCTAGGGCGGCACGTGCTAGGGGACCCCCCACACCGTACACTACACGCAGCCCTTCTCCTCAGAAAGAGGGGGCGAGAGAGCCTCCCACCACACCGCCACCTCTTCGGCGCTCAGCTGCCGGCCAAACCAAGCAGACGGATCAATAGTGACCATTTCCAGGCGTAGCCCCACCACATCAAAATCATTCCCGGCTGCGACCTCCCACCTTTCTAGAGGCCGAAAGGTGATAACAGGTGCGGGAAGCGTTTTTATTCGAGAATGAGCGTAAACTACTTTCGCACTACGTGATGTTGCGTGAACATCACTCGCGACGGTGGAATTTCCGAGTCGACGTCGAAATCCTCGGGCGATTTATGACAAAAGAAATTAAGGGCGATTATCCTGGGATTAACAAGAAAGTTGGCCGTACAGGTAGGCTTCGGATGGATTGGAATGCAACGCATACCTTCCGTATTTCAGGGACTTGCGACCACAGTTCCACACACACACACACACACACACACTTTTCCTCGGTTCTTCCCTCAGATTCCCTAAAATGAAGCCTCGAATGATTCCCGCACATGGTCACGCCACGGAAGCTCACGAAGACTGATATGACATCTTCAGAAGCAAGGTGTATAAGAAGGTACTACAAATCTACCTTCATTTGATGACTTGCTCTCAGATTCTGAACCAAAGTGAAACACGCAAGCGAAGGAAACCATAATTTAAATACGTACTAATATAACGCGACAGCATTAATCATAAAAAGAAGCTTGATAGTCTCTACAGCAAAACAAAGTTGCTCTCACTAAAGGAAACTTGGGGAAGCTATCTTTTCGAGTGTAATCGATGTGTAAAGGCAATACTTGACAAGGCGCCGAGACATCACAAAAACAATGAATGCTCCTATACAACCTATATATTTCTGATATACACTTACAGTGGAACACACCTCGACATAAGAACCACAGTACATAGGAACTTTTCTTTTTATCTACTTCTCTTACAAGTTATCTTTCTAGTTCTGGTACTGGTAAAAGACGTTTCCTGGAATCCTGGAACATTTCTTCCGTATTAACCTTGCCTAACCCTAAAAAGGTTCTTCTAACGTTAGTGAGTAAATGACAACATAAAGCAACTCTAAATATACACAAATGTTGGGAAATCTTTAAAGTCTGATGATTCATTTACCATCGATAAGTATGGTGGTTGGAAAAAACTACAACTAGTCGGGGAACGGAGGGTTTTCCTTGAAGTAAAGCGTCAACAGAGGAAATGGGTGTGACAAATATTGAAGGGAGAGGGATTGCTAAAGAATGTTGTAAAAATGGGGTAGAATACAAGGAAGAAAGCATACAGGGAGACATAGACATTGGTTATTAGATGACATAAAGGGCGGGGTAAACTACTAGGAAACGAAGAAAATGACGTTGTGTGGGGAATATTGGGTCACATGAACTTACCGAAAGGTAGAAAACTAATATACGATTCATTTACCACAATATTCTAACTCTGCCTTATCTATCAAATACCGGAAGTAGCAAAGATCTATATTATATAAGAATCTGTTCCATCAAAGAACAATACAACAAAAACTATGCAGCTGGTTAAAGTAAAGTATAACTCACAGAAAAATTACACAGAACCTTTGTTTGGATAGCTACAGGCAGAAGTGAATCCAAGCTTTAAAGATCTTACTTCAATATAACGGTTTCCGATAGATGACACAACGGAAAACGAGAAGAGATACTGTAAAGCAAAGGAAAGCGAAAACACGCTCGTGCGCACTCATTATCATACCGTAGTAATATACACAATGCGAGATATTTATCAAATCGAGTACATAAATACCATAAACCATAGTTAAGCAATGGTGTTATACTTATATTTTTATATAAGTATAACACCATTACCTAACTATCCACACACATCTAATTTCATCTGAGTACAAGTCTGCTCCTGATGACATATCTAAATGATCGGAATTGCCTTTCGGAACAGGGTATAGGATAAATTATCTTCCATTTACGCTCGACTCAGTCTTGATCATTGCTGTGATAATATCAAAGCTACTAAGGTGTGATGATACTGAAATATTTCTTTTTATCCTAGTCATTCTATCTGAAATACTGAGAGAAGTGTTCGTCTTAGGGTTATATTGTTTACTAGACAGAATTTTTCTGGCTCTGAGACGAAAGCAAGAAATACCTGCCTCAATCTCCCACCTCCACTGGTAATTCTGATACCTACTCCAAATCGGACAAGCCTTTGGGCTAATGACATTACAGCTACAAAAGCGAAAATAGCCAAATTCCAAAAACAACCCCCTAGACCCACGAAAGCACAGATGTTATAAAACCTGCTTAAATATAAATGGAGGTAGCAATTAATATCAAACAACAATCTGAATACGCCGATGAAAAACGATAAGGGTGAAAACAGGGAAATACCACCAAAATAAATGTAATAATGATAATCCTGGGATATGTCAAACACAAGAAAATAATACTTATGGTATCTTCTTGGTTCGAAAGCAGTAACATCGTGGGAAAGTTGCGACCAGAACAATCTACATAAAAATGAAATGGTTAATGCCTATATGATTTGGTTCACCGCTGAGTCCCAGTGTGAAATGAAATTGGCTGAATAATTTGTAGCATGACGGACATGAAGATTGCAGAAATTAAAAGCAAAGTCGACAATGTAGTATACTTCTCCACTTATCTAACACCGTCCTCGGTGGTTCAGGGGTTGTAGCGCTAGTCCAACAACCCCAAGGTCCCGGTCGAATCCTGGTTAAAACCAAACCATAGGGAATCGCGGTTGTTCGTGTTCGTCTACATGTAACTGCCGTCTCGTGAAAAATTGTAAATGTGATCTCATTAAACGAAAATCCTGCAAATAAGAGCGTGATTACTCTTATCACAACACCAATGCGATAATTTACAAGTCGAATTCTTCTGGTAATTAAGAGTGCCGAAAACTTGGTGAAATTTCGTGAACCAACCCCGAAATTCAGTGTTCTCAACAGGTGACTCGACCAAAATCGCATCCCTCAGAACCGAAATCCTTCACATAAATTACAAGCAACAACAGTAATAGATCTTCAAAAAAATCCCCCACTAAGCTAATGCGGACCTTATAACCATCACGAAGGCAAACGAGTCGATTGCGGGTCAATTTAGATTCCACCATTCGGAAAACGAGCTAACACCAGCTACCCTCTCACTACTCAAACGTAAACAAACCGAGTCCTCGATACTCAACACCCTCCCCGAGAAATACGTACGCGAAAACAACGCGCCTGTTTATCCCCGAAACAAAAGGAATTTGACCGAGTTTCGCTAACGGCGACGGAGGGGTGAAGCGCGGGACAAAAGGCTACCGAGGAAAAAAAGGCGCCGTGTGCCGAAAATACTTTCATAAACGATGACGTCACGAGGCTGTGCCTTAATCCGATCGCCTCGCATACATCTGCCCAGAAGGGCGTACCGGACCGGAAGTACGGTTAATGCATGTCCACGCATAACTCGCAGTTTGGCTCGGGGCCACGCTCGCTGGGTGCGTATGATCCTCTGAGGGGAAACCCACAACAGGTGATTCTAGGAAGCGGGGAAGTGAAAAAGTGAGTGATTGAGATCGAATTACCAAAGGAGGGGGAAGGTGCATGAAGAGGACGGTAAAGAATCACATAAACCAACAGAAAAAAAAGAACCACATATCTGGCTTACGAACTCAACGATCACTGCACATACATTGCGGAGTAATAGCATTCGAGTACTTTAAGTACTGTGGTTAGGCAAATATTCAATTAAATTAACTATTATCGATCAAAATGTCGCTCTCTTGACTAAATCGCCCACTCAAGGCTTCATTCTTCGAAGAATCAATTCTACGAGACCTTGCATACTTCGGAATTACATTTTGCCTTAAAGGAGAAAATAACCAGATTCATTGAACATCTCCTCAACGAAGGCACTATTTGCGGAACCGAACCAACATGTCCTAAAAAATCTTTTAAATTTTTCAGCAACCACCGATAAAGAAAAATGTTATATTATCAATTATAATTTAACAATCAATTACCTGCCCAAAAACTCGTATTAATATTATGCGATGCCTGTAACTTAATTCCGATCACATATTATACTACAGTGACAAACTTATACGAATGCAATAATGAATTATTATAATTACAACCACGTATACCTTGCTAACTAGCGGTAATGGAAAGATGGCAACCAATAAAATGCGCGCGTGTATGCATTTATATGTATATAAAGGCTTGACTTGATTCTACAGTCTACATTATGCACTACTTTACCAACAAATCTTTAAAAAAAATATATAAATTAAGTAATAAAAGGAGAAACACTTCCCATGTGTAGTCGATAGAAGAATTAAGACCAGTATACAGTAAACAGAATGTTCTGTAGATTTTGTACACTCGGTAAACATGCGGTTAGTGCTTAAAGTACTCAGCATCATTTAATAATCTTCTGAAGGCCTAAATTTCCTATATTTTTTCGAAAACGTGGTCTAAACTATTAGTAAAGCAACTTCGAAACAATTAGAAAACATATAAAAGGAGGCAATACCATTTTGAAGCGCGTTAAAGGGAGGAAAACTCAGCAAAATGATTAAGGATAAAGTCTTATTACCAATGAGAAGCTATTAGATAAAGTATAAAATGTCTACACACCGCACCATGGACCAACATTAAATTCTAAAAGACCATGTCAGTTTTCATGTTCCCAAAGATACACTGACAATTCTAATATTTACCCCCATTACCACAAAGTGAACAAATAATACCATTAACTCAAAATAAACCGAAGTTAATTGGTTCGCTTACTAATCAAAAAGCGATGAATTAAAATATCAAATAAAACATTGCCCTACCTTTAACATATAAGAATCCTAAAAAAGCCAAACGGTTTCAAAATATTGCTCTACTTCAAAGTTAAATCTATTACAAAGGCAACCACGCTTGAAATTCCAAACTTATTCATAGTACACAACACAGGCATACAAACGTAAAGATACAATGCTCCCGTCAAACAATGATAAAGTTGAAGATTACAATTACACCAGAAACAGATGAGCACAAAAGGCTATGAAAAGATTTCATCGCACCACAAAAAAAGTTAAAAATCGATCCTGCCGACGATAATAGACGGAACCGACGGATCATTTAATAACCAAGCACACACAGAATGCGCTCTCGAAAAATAACGAGCGATCTTTAGAGCAAGTGCAGCCAATGAACTCAAACCTCATCAATTGTAGCATCCAACGAGACGGCAGACCCTTTTTCCACAGTCTTAAGCACAGCTTAATTAATCACAGAGAAAAAAATCTCTCACACATCTTAACATACAAAAATCGCATTAATAAAAATCACTCTCGACAGAAAGGAAAAGGACAAAAACTACTCTCGCGACCGTGTAGCAATGTTTCTTGCGTATTGAGTGAGTCAGTGCACACCTCGAGGGAAGTCAAAGCATTTTTAATAACCCATAAATTTTAATAGTGTGATTTAAAAATAGTGGAAGATGCAAAACGGTTAAGTCGGCGGTTATCAATCGGCGTCTTTTCATTTCGAAACCTAAAAGACAAACATTTCCACAATAATTATTATTTAGCTTTGTAGTCCTTGAGCAGTTCGCTGGAAAACTATAAAGAAAACGTGTCCGTCATGAAAAGCAACAGAAGAATTTCTGCTAATGCATCCCCACACCCCGCCGCTTCTTCAATAATAGTTGAGTTTCTCCTATCCGGAGAAACTCAACAAAAATCTACAACAGGTGTAAGGACATCTTTCGAGAATTCGCGATCGTGCTAGGGTGCGTCGATACTTGGGGGGATGGGACGAATTTAATAGAAATCGTGCGGTAGTGTACGAGACTTGGCAACCATGCAGAATAACAACCATCATCCGGCATCGCGTTGAGACCCGGCTGGACTCGTGCTACCCTAGCAGCTCAACGAAAGGCCGGCGATAGCCTTCGACGCGGAGTTTCCTTTGTGCGTTTCCCCCTTCCAAGACCCAAAAAGGTCTCGTCCTCAACTACCAGCGTCTCTCCTACAAACCAAACGGCTACTTATCCTGACAGGTAGCTTAGAATCCATAAAAGGAACTGGAAAAAATTTTAGACTCCCGAGGAGGACTTTAAAAAAACGTTAGAATTCAAAATGGAAAGGGTTAACGAACCTTCAAGGTCTCGAAAACTGAAGTGTGTAACGAACCGGGAGCGTAGGTGTGCGGCGTCGGATTCTACGAAAATAAACATCCGCCGACTCGCCCGGGGTGCGAGCGATGCTCCGAACTAATTGTTTAAAACGGCGGTCCGTTGCCGAGTTTTTCTTCGGAAGAGCATGCTGAGAGCCAAGCTTCGCTGTACGGAAAGATTTCGCTTCGCCCTAAGAAATCGATTTATGCGCAACAACGATGCTTCTTGAAGGCAAAACTTCCGCATGGACACAATTTGACGAAGGGCAGTCAAAACAAAAGGCACATCGATATTTTACGAAACGAACACGCTAAGTCTCGCGCACACACAAATGAACAAGACCCATGCCAAATCTATGCGAGCTGTAAAACCTTTTCAGTGTAAACAAAGTGTACCATGAGCCAAAGAATGTTACCCAAGCGAGATACTTTATGGCTAACATTAGTTACGCTGCCTTAACTCCTTTAAAGGTTCATGGAGGGAACCATAAATCTGAGATAGACCATAGACAGTCGCAAACTTTTTCGGCGACTTTTATAAATGTTTTCACGGCCTTTAGCTGAAACTTTTGAGAAACTTCAAGGCCAAGGGAATTGAAAGACGCTTCCTTAAAGTAATGTACAATACCAGTCGGCTCTTTGGTGAAAATACGGAACAAAACGCATAGGTCAATGTCTCAAAAATCCACAAAAAATTACGGCTCGGAAATCAGAATCGGATAAAATTGTGATGCGGCTATCAGGACGCTACGAAAGAAAACGGGGTGGACGCTGATGGAACTCATTGTACGTGCGATTCAAAACAGCGAAAGACAGTGAGATCGAAGTAGCTGAGGAAAAAATTAAATATAAATGACGCCCACGAGCTTGTCAGAGGTCAGACATGGAGTCACGGCTGGTTATTCCTCCCTTCTACGAATTCTGAGGGAAGGTAGCGTGGAGAAGGGACTTGGAATGAACGGATGCTATACATGAGAGGATGGGAGGAGATGAAGAAGCTGGGTTAGGGGAGGTAAAAGCCGGGGTAGGCATTCAACCCAAGGCCAAATAAATTCGCATACCAGCGCGATGGTGGAAGCCACAGCAAGAAATCGGATGAACAAGCCACTTAGTAGAAACACACAAAGCTTGAGCTGCATAATTTAACAAAAGTGAACCGAACGCAAAATTGTAAGCAAGACGAAAAATACCTCCAATTATAGTTTCAAGTAAAATAATGCATCCCGAAAAATAATCTTAAAATCTACTAAATTATCCTAAGGAAGAATAGTTAAGATAATATACTTATGGATTTACGAATAAAAGTAAAACCAACGACATGAATTTTCATGTTCTAAAAACCTCAGCAGAGATTGTCTCAGTTATGAATGAATCTTGCAAGTACATAACATACTTTTACATAAAACAAGTGGTTATATTTACGCTTACATCAGATCTAAATCGTTAAAATATTAAATCAAAATAAAGGCTAATATATCCCTAATTTCTCTGAATCCAACTAGACAGCAGTGTGAATGTCCAAATTACTAACACTCGTAATACCAAAATGACATATATTATTGAATTTGCATGCAAAAAGAATCCTGTAGGTACAGGAAAATAACCAAAATCATCCTTGTGCAAAGCAAAATAACCGTAGAGATGCGGATTTGGCTATAATCACACGCATACACAGATAAACAATACTGTAATAGTACATACCTTAACGTCTCGATGATTTCGATGGCGCCATCGTGTTTATCCTGCAACAGGTTTAGAGGAGCATTATTATCAAATTATTTGCGCAAAATATACATTTTTGTTGAATTTAAGTGATAAGTTGAATCAATAAACTATTAAACAAAATCAACAATGAGTACACAAAAAATGTAATCTTTCGTTTGTTTTGAAATGCGTAGACTACATATAATAACGACGGTTGAATTCTTTTCCACAGGAGACATACAAAATTAAATTATGAGTACGAAGATGCCTAGAAGATTTTCTCTCCAAATACCACCAAGAGCATGGTCTCACGATCACAGGTTATACACGCATGCCTAGTTACTATTCAAATTTATCCAATACTTAAAAATTAATAGCGAAACAAAACGTTTGCAAGAAAATGCTGTTTTTCGTGCGAGTTCTCAGCATACACTTAAGAGTCATATTTTGAAGAATGAATAAGATACTTACCGAACCAGTACCAGAGGTGAGTGGCCAATGATATACCACTGGATCACCACCAGCTGGACTATGTAACCACAATTCGTTCGCCATTACTTTTACACAAAGAATTTCTGTAGTCCATCCACTTATATTAACTTAGACTTGCCGTCTCACACACTAATAACACCACCAATCGCACTCCCCTCCTGGCTGAACGCCATGATGGGGTTGACGTAACATGGCTGCCTTCCTCAGCGCGTGCGCATTAACTAATGTTTTCTCATTGGTTACTACTTTCCTCCATGTTGAGAATGACGGAAGTGAAGTTAAAATAATTAAAGCCACGATTTCAGTTACATTTTCAAAATATATAATCAAATAAAAAATGAATATGAATTTTAACAATACATTATTAAAACTTTAGTTTTAAATGGCGAAAAATGGAACGCCACCTATTCCCGCCACAAATCGTTGGTAACAGAACAGTAATGAAATCATGTCTAAATTGAAATCATAGGAACTAATCTATTTACAAAATTACTTTACTTTATACGCGCCAAAGCAAATTTTGTACGCAATCTATGAATACTAAAATAATATCTTTATTCTAAAAATCTAAGCTTTGATTTTACACTTATATTTTTGTCGCTACTGATCGCTACAAGTACCTCAGTATCAGTTGAAACACTAAAACATCTAAACACTCATTATTTCATCCAGAAACTCATGTGTTATTTAAATTTAAAATTTAATTAATATAATTACTCAAATTTTCGGCAGAGAAACATCAATTGACTTACGATCCAACACGTGAATGTACAGGGTTAGGTGGGGTTAGGGATTTGACGGGTGCGTATTATCTTGTTATGTTGATTTTATAATCCTTCATCTACCATCCCACCTTAGATATAAAGCCTTATAACGTATTCGAATTACATATTTTTCCCCAAATATTGCAGAAAGCTGAAGTGGTATTCATTTCAGACGCCCCATGCGTGATCCGTGAGTAGAATTCTGATGCTCTATTCTCTACTTATCTGATCATTTTACAGAAGTTTATGATGTAAACTCCAATTTCATTTTCGCCTCTAATGATCTCATTCTTTATAGAATGACTGACATCGCTTAAGGAGCTTGCTTCTAGTAATTCCAGTTGTCACAAAAAACTAAGGTAGGGGTTAAATTGCCAAATATTTCTTCTTGGCGAATCTTTAACCGAACCATAGTTGTTCATAAGACAACAAATTATTATATCTCGTGAAAATCAAAGTCATTTCTCCTATCTTTACTTCCTTCCCCAATATTTTATCATTCACTTATATCAAACAAATGCACTATTCCCCTCAACAGCTCCATGGTTCCGATTACCATTTGCTTGTAAGTGAACCATCCCCAACTTCCAGTTCGACCTAATAAGAAATTTTAAATTTATCCTCGGCTGCGAAATACCGTAGAACGAAATAAAAATTCAATATCAAAGATATGGCACTGAAACAACTACTTTTGGAGCGTTTAAATTACTTGATATAAACTCTTCACCTGTTTTTCACCATACCCTCTGCACCAGTCTTTTGTACCCCCCATAGGGAACAGGTAAGCTTGAGAACCCCTGATTTCAGATGTAAAAAATATGATTTTCAGTGTGGCTCCAAGATCTCCACCTATGCATCTTTTCTGTATTTTTGCACAAGATGAGGAAACCATTAAATTATATTAGATATTTAATGTAATCAATTTATTCAAATAAACTGATTAGTTAACTTTAATTAGTTAATTGCTCACTTTAACACTCAAATAGTATGACAAGATCAACATGGTTCCTCTTAGTAGTAACCATGTATTATGATTGCCCAGTCACATGTAGTTCCTGGAATGCAGTTACGCCACAACCATTCTATCCTTCGAAAGGAGACTATTATCTTTCAAAGTAGAACTGTTTTAATATTCTGACTTAATCCAGACCTCATGGTATTTGGTTTGCTCATTCCGAGATCCTCAAGCTGTTTTACTGATGCAGTCATCCTCAAATACTATGTAAAAGTTTTACCCTCCATTGATTTTTCAAATAGTACTACTCTCTTGGTCGCTGAAATGACTCATTAACTGAATTGCAGTAACCCTTCATCAGTTTCTGCTCCCATGATCATTCCATACCTTTTACATTATTCTTGCTTAGAATGTCTTATAAAAAATTCTGCAGCTTTTGTGATTTTAATCATCCTCACCTACCATTTGCTTATCCTAGGAGAATGATTAGCCACAATATTCCTATCTGTGGCATCAGTGTGCTCAGTTCTATCAATGAAAAGTGTTTAAATGGTAATTTATCAGCAATAATCATCATAAAGATCATACTCGTGAAATATCACAGAAAGTTATTTAAATTATGTTAATTGGAATATATTTCACATGTATGGAATACTTATTTTATGTTGATAGTGTATTTGTTGGCTTTTAAATGCGTGGTTCCTTCTGTTTCAGGCATGTCAGATACTGGGCAAGATCCACAAAATGTACAAAATCCAGATGAGGCTGAGGTGTCTGCCCCAAGAGATGAGAGGATTAGTCAGAATTATGATGACTTGGATTCTGATGTTTCAAATGAGTATGATGAATTGATGAGTTGGCCCAGTGATGAGTCAGACTACCCTCATACTGATGAGGAAGAAGAACCTGAAGATGATGATGCAGATGAAGAATCAACTTCCAAGGAAAGACCCATTAGATGGAATGCTTATCCTCAGCCCACTATCAGGATACCATTCACTGGAGATCAACCTGGGTTGAAATACCAACCTCAGGGAACAGATCCTATTAATTATTACAACCTCCTAGCCTCAGAGGAATTCTACTCATTAGTTTTAAATGAAACGAATGATTATGCAGCTAAAATACTTGCGGGACCAAATTCTAACAAATTTGGCTCTTGGGAGGATTTAACATTGAAGGAGTTGAAACTCTTTTTTGGAATCTTTTATGACATGGGGAACATAGCTATGGATAAAGTAGAAAATTATTGGGAATTTAGTTCCCTCTTTGGTTCAAGGTTCTCTCGGTTCATGACTTGCAACAGATTTCTTCAGATCATGAAAGCACTTCATTTTGCAAGAGATCCTGAGGGGGATGATTATTCATTATCTACTCATATTCGAAAAGTTCAACCATTGATAGACCTTTTTAACAGGACAATGAAAAATATCCATGCACCTTCAAGACAGATGCTTGTTGGTGATTCCTTATTGCTCAGGATGAATGATTTGACTTTTCGAGTCCATGTGAAACACAAATCACACAGGTCAGGATTAAAAATATACAGTTTACAGGAATCAAGTGGGTTAATACAGAAATTTTTAGTTTATTCTAGAGATGATGATGAAGAGCTTGCCGATCAAAGCTATGTACAGATCACTCTAACATTGATGCAAGATTTCTTTGACAGAGGATACTCATTATATCCAGACGTTCTTCATAATAGCATTGAATTGACTAGAGAACTGCTGAAAAGAAGAACATACTGTACAGGTGGACTAAGGGTTACAAGGAAAAATAACCCAATGGAAGTACTAAAAGCAAGGCTAAAAAGAGGAGAAGGAATAGATAGGTACACAGAGGATAACGTATGTGTGGTAAAATGGAAAGACAAGGGTGGCGGACCATCCTTAATGCTCTCATCAGAAATGAATGGTCAGTTGATAGATGTTGAAGACAGAAGGGGCATTAAAAGGAAAAGGCCAGCATTGATAGAATCATACAACCAATTTGTGAGAACTTTTGATGACCAAGAAGAATTAATATTATATGTACCTTGTAAGCATGTTAAGATGAGGTGGTACAAGAAGTTATCTACTTATGTCTTTCACCTTATGATGGCAAATGCATATTACATGTTCAAGAAGTATGGGCTTAGACCAAGAATGCCATTCTTTGAGTTTCGAAATGAAATCATCAAAGAGTTGATACAGTATGATCTCACTGAGCCTTAAATGAAGAGGCAAAGGATAACTTGCTGAAATCTTCCAGTATTAATTAAAAGGTAGATAGGTGAAAGTAAATGTGTATAAAACATTTTGTTTTTACCCACAGCGCCTTGAATGAATATATTGTTTGATGTATGGCAAAAGCAGGTAAAACAAGTACAATCAATAGTTAAATGTTAGCGAGTTCAAATTAATATTAGTCCTGCACATGTAATGTTTCCATTTCCATCATTAGAGTCTGTTATCTTTCCAGTTTAGGCAGGATGAAAGAAGGTCATTTAATACTATATCAAGTACCTTCAGTGATTCAGCATTTGATATTTCAAAGTATTGATATTTTCATCAAGTGAGCATTCTGAACTCAATCTCAAAACCTTGTGATAATCTGTTTAATATCTTCTATTTTACTGTTGTTGACTATATTGATATCTTGTAGGGATAGTGATATAAGATAATACTCAAATCTCAGCATTCAGCTCTTTACTTCCCTCACGGTAAGGGCCAGTGATTTTGCTTGAATTTTTCTATCAAAAAAACTTATTTATACTATTGACAAAACTCAAGTTCTTTGTAAGAGAAAATAGTTTTCATGAGAACGTGTTCATTTGTACCATTACAGTATTAACGATGTGCCAGATGTGTACATTTAATCTTCCAGCTTTTGTTTAAATCTATATAGTAGGTAAAAATATCTTTATTTTTTATAACTTGTGAATGTTGTCTACTTGACAATTCTTGATATTTTGTATAATTTCATTGAAGCTATATACATATTCTATTGTTAAATTATTTAATAAATGATATATTCTAAAATATTGTAATTCCTAAAAGTCTCCTTAAGAAATCCTACCATATGAATTTTAACACTATGAATGTGTGAATCATTGAACCTCTTCGGTATTTTACATTTATATATGACATTAAGAAAATAGAATTAAATAAAATTATTTTTAAGGGAATTCTCAAATGCAAATCCTAGAAGAGGCTAAAATGACTCATCATATAAATCAAAACTTTCAAATTATTGCAGAGTTGTCATTTCAGATGTGAGAAAATCTTGTTCCTATCAGCCATAAGCTCAACTCAAATTTCATGACCGAGGATATGAATTATTTACATACAAAACACCCAATGGAAGCTTACATCTAAGCTATTGACATCTTGTAAGACAACTTAATAATGCAAGGCTAAGAGAGTAAAGTGGATTCTTTTAATCTTCATAATTGGATGAATTCATTGATTTCTAGTAACTTTCTTAATCTTTTGCTATAACTAGAATTAAAATCACTAATATTGATGTTTCATTCTAACACTAGTAAACGCCCCTGCCAAGCATGACGGAACTTAATTTAGTTTAAAAATATATCTATTATCGTATATATCTGATCATCCAGGGCCAGAAATAGTCTGTCATAAGATCATAATAATATGATATATTTCTTACCATTATTTATATTTATTCTACTGTTTTCAAGTCATGAAAGACAACGTACATTTCTTATGGAAAAAATATAAGAACTGGTTATCCCGGTGTACTTATATGGGATAATTCATGAAATCGATGTTCAACAAATGCCTTGGTAGTCTAAGGGATGGGTTGCTTATTTTCCAAAAATTTTACGAATTTTCCATGTATTTTATCAAAGTTCTTGCTATTTTGAATTTATATGAATGTTTCACGGCTAAAATAAGATTCTATGATAATTTTCCTTTCTTGTGACACTTGTCTTAATTTCGTAAGATAATTATTTCTAATCTAATTCTGTAAAAGAAACAACCTCTGCAAGTCACGAAAACGTACTTTACGTTCATCTTTTATGGAAATGTATCATTGGCTCCTGGGTTCGAACCCAGGCCTTTACAGAGATGAGAATAGTTTTCCTTGGGGTTTCAGCATTGTAGAAATACAATGCAGTTTGTTTCAAATCTCTAAGTCAAGCTGTTTCTGAGATAAACGGGGACGGACAGACATTTGCTTTTTATATATATGATAGGTAAGAGCATTGGTTTTCTACAGAAAGTATCAAAGAATAAGAAGATTTGAAACAGTCTTCCCAATTTTTTTCTACTTGTTCTGAGATCTAACATTGCAACTGAATAATCAGAGGATTAATGAAATTTAAAGAATAATTATAGTGAAAAAGTCAAAGATAAAGACACTGTAATATCTACAAATGCAGCAACCCATGATTTGTAAGCTTAATCTGTGTATATTAAAATGGTACTTACATTAGGAAAAATTATAATGGAACTAATGCACTCCACTAATATAAAACAGCAATAACTCTCATGCAGGAAAAGCTATTCCTTTATCAGTAAAATTACCACCCAACTAATTTGTCAAGAGCCCACGGTCCTTTGAAAAATATTAAAGCATTTAGTTTTCACAGATACATGAGTAATTTTGCATACTATGAATTGTTTTGGGGGGTTACATGGTTCATTTTGCCATTTCAATGAAGAAGATTTTTAACTTAAAACTCTTCCTTGGCAAAAGTAGCTCAGCTCCGTAAACAAGCACAATTTTCTTGCCACCCAAAGATGGAAAAAAGTAGAGGAAACCATTATCCTAACCCTAACACCATTAGCTACAAAAACTTTACATTTGGAATGTGATATATTAGGCAAGATAAGGAGATAAATCAAATTGATTTACTCAAAGCCACAATACTTACTGTCAGAGAAACAAATGCATATAATAATTGTATGTACCATGACCCACTGAATAACACCTTTCTTAGTATTAATAAGGGGTTCTACCTGAGTGCTACTATGAAGCATTAGTTGTACCTTAGCTTCCACATCATGACAGCAACAGATAAAACAAGTTCACTAGTAGGCCACAGCTATAAATAGTTTTGTGTACAGCTGACTCATTTACCTGGACAAGGTTGGAAATGAAATTCCAAGGACAAATACATCCCTGAATCATCAACAAAAAGGAAAATTATCCTATGGTAAAGTAACAGGGAGACAATCTACTTAAAAAGAGGTTAAATGATTATTGTAGAGGGACTAAGTATTTCAATTCATAGCAGCATTGTCATGACAAGACAAAATACATAATCATATTTATAAATTCAACAATATATAGACTCGGGTTCATTTAGAGCTGAATAATTGAAGGTATAAAGCATTTTTAAGAGCTGAAGGCTACATTATCAAATTGCAACTTATATTCCAATTTCATAAACAATACATCAAATATAAGGCATACAAAGGAGCAGCAAGAAACTAAAGTGATAATGTCTTAACGATTGAGGGCATTTGTTCAGTGACACAAGCAGTTGCAAGTACCAGGAGTAAGGTGACCATATGAACCAATTTGAATGGGACTGTATTTGTTAGCTTACTTTTTTGCCAGCATCAGCTTTGGGATCTTTTCCTTGAGAGACTTAACAAAACTACCAATATGAACCGGTCTTCATTTTCTGCTACCTAAGTTTTGATAACATTATCTACATATAAAAGAGAACAAAGGAAATTAACCACAAGAGTTTACGCAGGGTCACATAAATGTGCACACATATACAAAAGCTGGTCATTTGCATATCTAAATTGCTTGCCATGAATAAAGAACAAGAATAAGTAGTATTTATCTGAATTAAGTTTAATTATCGATTACTTCCTTAGTCAAAAACTTTAGTTTTACTCAAATTTCAAGGGTGATTATTTTTCTTCAACTTAATAAAGAGATTGGTTTAAGACTGAATATGCAAAGTCATTACTTCATGGTAGGCGTAGTAGGAAAGGAGAATGGGATGAAAAGATTAGCCAGAAGGATTCTGAGGGGATGTTCATTGAGAGTAAAGGAAACAGCATAATTTTTCCTAATTTGACCTCTCCTTAATAATTGCTGTACAATTTGAGATCCTCACCAAGTATGATGTCTCTATTTTTGAGATGGTTCAACATAGAGTGGCAAGGTTTGCCATGGGAGGTTTTAGATTCAACAGTAGCATTTCAGCTGTGATAGAATGCCTCAGGTAGACTTTGCTTAGAGATAAAAGACTTGATTACCAACATAAGATTTTTGAAAAACTTATCACTTTAGACATCACTGATGAGATAGCTGATATTGTTATTCCAGTTATCAATGTGTGCAAGCTCCAAGAGAAAACTAAGAAGCAATCCAGGGAAGTTATTGCCAAGATGGATATTTACTTCTTGCAAAGTATTACAGAAGCTAATAGTTGTTAGGGTGTGATAGGATTATGTGTGTTTCTACACCCCCTGCCACATGCCACTGGTGGCTTGCAGGGTTTAAAAGTAAACGTAAAGGTCATAATAATCAAATTAAAACTTCTCACACACTTCCACAGCTGATTTAATTTGGCAATATGTTTTGCTAGCAACATCAGGTCCTGATTCTTCCACTGAAATTGAAAAATACTTTAACTCCTTCAACTTATTCTCCATAGCCAATTTTCCTGAGGAGGAGGAACCAATAATTAATACTACAATTTTTTCTTTCAATTTCATCTTCTATGAGATGGGGCATTTTCTACACCTTCTCTGAGTTTCTTTTACCTCGACCTTTAATTTAAACTAACAAGTAAGATGTTTTGGTTCTGCTAACATGGACACTATAAGCAATCTACCTTGTAACAGCCTTAAAGTCAGCATTCTTCATTTCATTACATACAAGAGCAACGTCTATCTTTACATACATCAAAATCATGAATATTGTATCTTCTGTTAGTATATTAGAAAAACCTACCACTAGTGTCAAAGAAGCAAGAGTCTAACAAATGTGGGTATTTTGAAGCATGCTTTTATGGTAAATTTCCTTCATCTCAATAGATCCACAACCCATTATGTCATGCCACTTGCATGTCCACGTAGAAATACATAAAGACAGCATACCAGCAGTGATTTCATGTTGATTCACTCACTTCCAAAAAGCTAAAGAATTGAAGAAATTTCTCAAATTACAAACAGTTCCCCTGAACAGCACCCAGCCAATAGTTTCCTATGATGCACTCCCTATATAAAGCTCACTGTCATGACTGATCTCACACACAACCAGATCAGGAGCAGTCCTGAGGAAATGCTATTTCCATTAAATTAAGCAGGTAATTTGGCATTTTCATATCATAAATATTCCAGATATAGTTTGAACATAGTCAAAACACAGCACCCATATCAGCTTTTAATCAGATATTGCATTGCAATTACCATAATCAGTCCCCATATTCATCATATTAAAACAGTACCTCAAACCAAGAGCAGTACATCTAATGGCCCACTAATTGGGGCTGATTAATTATTTGTGGCACACCTCTATGGCAGAGCACACACAACCTTTGAAACTAGTTGCCTGCTAAGTTGTGCATTTGGCTCCTAGATGGCCAATTGGGCGGCATGTTCATCTTTGGTGAAAGAGATCTGGGGTTTGATTCCCAGTAGGAGCCCACAAATGAAAAATTAACTGAATTGCTTATGCACTTTCAACAACATAACTGATAAATTTATAATGAAGGAGCCTAATTACCTGACGTGCCTCCTTTTAAAGAAGAAAAAGCAATGTAAAAAATTTCTTTATGAACCTTACTTTTCAATAATCTATTCAACACTGAGAATTACTTATTACTGAGAAAGCCAGACCTAGAATCTATGCATTATTAGAGATATTTATAATGTAAAATGTGTTAACCCTTTATGTGCTATGCACGATTATGAGTCAACATGTTTTGGTACCCCTACTGCTATGCACACCTTTATGCGTTAAGATGGTTTAGTGCCCCTACTGCTATGCACGCCTTTATGCGTAACGGAGTTTCCTCAGAAATGCTATGCACGCTTATAGTTGTAGAACCATATGGTCTTCACATGGCCTTTGCTGTGGCTCTTAAGGACTGAAGACAGCTCCTTCAGAAATTTTCATTTACTTTTATTATCTTAAGCTCTTGTTGAGTGGACCTCTTCTTTTTCCTTTGCCTTTTGTCAATTTTGCCTTGGGCTCAAGGGGATTATACTTGTAGCCGTCTAAGAATTTTTCTGTCTGTTTCCGATTTATAGTTGAGAAAGAGCCCATTTTTTCCTTGGAACTGAAAATAGGGATAAAGGTGAAAGAAAAGGGTTCAACAACCCGTTTTATGATATGTATTTCCTCTGCTTCTCATCCTGCTGCCCACGTCGCTTTGTCTTGGATTCTTAAGGACAATAAGTGTAGCAGTGCAAGTAAACGCTTTCCTTTGGCATTATTATAAACCCTTGGAACCTCGCTGGCTTCTGACCGCAGGTTTTCCCATAGTACCCCCTCTCTTTTTCTG
Source organism: Ladona fulva (assembly GCA_000376725.2). Classification (NCBI taxonomy): domain Eukaryota; kingdom Metazoa; phylum Arthropoda; class Insecta; order Odonata; family Libellulidae; genus Ladona; species Ladona fulva. Next base: position 2,497,235 of record KZ308144.1, read on the forward strand.
AACACCCTACGGTATTTGGTATACACTAGGTGCAAGATACCCAAGTTTTCATCAGTTTCAGTCTTGATTTTGAGAAGAGTGCATTGCTAAGGAGTGAATACGCTGCTGCTTGTTGGTCTCTTGATTTTATAAGAACGATTTTTCGTCTTTTCTGGATTTTTAAATGTAAGTACTTTTCAATATTTGCAAATTAAGTAAAGTGAATTCATTTATGTAATTTTTATATCAATAAATATTGCATTAAGTCAAATATAATTTCTTTAAAATCTATAGATATTTAATTTTAACAAATCATTTTTCAGCTTCAAAATGGCTCCCAAAAGGAAACGATGTACTACTGTGAGTCATTTATCCTTGATGTTTTGGCTCAAAGTGACAGCGATGACGAATACATTCCCTCGTCTGAATCCGATACTGAGGAAGAGAATATTTCTGGTCATGTGGCATCAACGTCTTCTGCCATCGTCCGGCAAACTCCAACCACCAGATCAAGATTTTCATCATCTCCATCATCGGAATCTTCAAGTGATAACGATTCGGATTTTAATACTGAGGCAACAAAGGAACCAGAAGAGCGGGTTTGGAGTAATGAAAGGAAGAAAATTAAGCGACACGCATTTGTAGGAAGAGCGAGTGGCTGCATGGTGAGCTTTCAGGAGGAATCCAGTTTTCTTGAGTATTTTCTGGTGTTTTTTCCTCCACAAATTATGGCCAGAATATCTGAAGAAACAAATAAGTATTATGTTTCTCAAACTAAAACTGAACAGAAGACAGCAAAGTCTAGAGTTCATAAATGGGTTGAGACATCTCCTGATGATTTTGCTTGATGTATGTATGTTGATGACAAGGGTAAAGAAACTTGATGCCAATGAGTATTGGTCCAGGGATAAATTATTATCGACACTGATATTTTCTGATATTATGACTACAGATCGATTTTTCCTACTTTTTCGGTTTATTCATTTTTCCGATAACAGTAATCCTCCTTGGGGGGACAGGCTGGTAAAAATTCGCCCAATCATCGACCATCTAAAGGATGTTTTTAAAAAATCTTTTTCTCCAAGCGAAAACTTATTCATAGATGAAAGTCTTATGCTCTTCAAGGGCCGCTTGTTCTTGAAACAGTTTATTCCAAACAAAAGGCATCGGTTTGGAATAAAAATATTTGTTTTGTGCGACTGTGAGACAGGTTATGTGCTGGATTTCCATGTCTACACTGGATCATCAATCAACATAGAAGAGCACAATCTCGGTAAGTCGGGAGATTTCATTGCCACTCTCATTAGCCCGTATTTGAATAAAGGGCACAGGTTATTTGTGGACAATTGGTACACAAGTCCAGTGCTATTTTCTTGGCTCTATAACAGAGCAACAAATGCATGTGGCACCGTCAGACGCACAAGGAAAGAAATGCCTAAAATGGAAGAACGATTAAAGAAAGGCGAATTAACATTCCGGACATCAAAGGAGCTTATTTCCATTAAGTGGTGTGATAAAAGGGAGGTCTGGATGTTATCCACATTCCACGAGCCAGGTTTTGTGAAAACGGGAAAGATAGATAGGATAACAGGCGTTTAAGTGTTGAAACCAAATATAGTTGTAGACTACAAGAAGTCAATGGGGGATTTGGACAGGAGTGATATGATTAGCTTAATTGAATGCATTAGGAAATCAAGAAAGTGGCACAGGAAATTATTCTTTCATCTTCTAGACGTTTGTCTTCTCAATGCAAATACTTTGTACAAAGTTAACTCGAAGAAAAACATTGCATTGTCAAAGTTTCAACTTAGTGTAGAGAGAGAACTTCTAAAGAAATTTTGGATGGAGAGAAAGAAGGCTGGAGGAGATCATCCAAAGAAATGCCTTTTAGATTAACCGAGAGGCATTTTATTGATGCAATTCCTGATGGGAAAAGGAAATGGTGCATTGTGAGCAAAAAGATGAATAGGAGATGAGAATAGAGGTATTGTTGTCCCGATTGTGATGTGGGGTTGTGCATAACTCCCTGCTTCACATGTTACCATACACAAAGGAATTATTAATTATGGAAAAAGCCAAAAATATTCTGTATTTGTGCATTAGCGTTTAAAGTAATAAATTTCTTCTTTGAATTTTAATTGTTATTATTTAAAAAACAGTTTCTTCAAAGCATAAAAGTCAGGTGGAAATAGACGAGGATGTTCTGCAACCCGCAAATACAAATACCCACACACGAAAATAAATTACACAGAAGAAGCTGATTTTTAAAAAGTAATTTTTAACGATATTCTGGTAAAAAATTACGTAATAGACATAAGGAACAAAAAAAAGTATTCAGCAGTAGGGGGAAATTTTTGTTTATAATTCAGCACTGAGAGCATGTAAAAATGAGCAAGAATGTAGCACATAAAAGGTTAACATGTACATAATAAGCAAAAAGTATTGTTTTGGATCCAGTTGGAGAAAATTTCTCCTTGATACCTCAATTAAGTTTTTCTTACTGTAGTTAAAATTTGAATGTTTTCCCACAGTGCCATAAAAAATAATTTACCTCAATGTAGAATCATACTTGTTTACTTTTATAAATAAATGTGCAAACAGTATAACATCATTGATTTATAAATTTAAGAATAATGAATAGTGTGAAAACATGGAATATTACCTTAAAATCATCAAGTAATCAAAAACAAAATGCATTAAATAACTGACAGCAATAATAAACACAACACAATGGAGACACTGGATTTTTTAAGTATGTTGATAGAACAACATAAGAAAGAAAAATGCCCACATAAAAGAAAATTTAACATAATCATTCATTGTGAAAGGGCAAAGAATATTGATCACTGACATCCAAAAAATTTAAATTTGGTGTAAATTTATTTGAATAAAGATTCAGGATACAAGATCACACACCACACTCTCCTCATCTATAATAATTACTAAACTGGCTTAGTTTTTGGTTTGGGTTGGCCTGGAAATAAAGAGTAACATCAACTCTGAAAACATTCAGCAATTGAATCTGATGAATGTAATCACAATCTTTAAAAAAAGCGAATTTTGTAAGGATATTCCACTGATGCAAACACATAGTTCGTTCATACCAGTGCACATTCCACATCCCATGAATGAGAATCAACTTTGTTGTGTTTCAGATCTTCTAACCACATAACAAATTTCAAATTATTTAAATATCAATACTTTTTCTTAACCACTAAGCCATTATGAGGTAAAGTTACCACATTACATAACCAATGGCAAATGAAGCCTTAAAAATGTCTAAAGTGTTGTGAAGAGAATCTGTCTTGCATCAACCAGTCACTCCACAGTGCTTGTTCTGTATACCTCTAACTGCCATGGCAGCAAATTGTAAGATGAGGAGAAGAATGGTGCACTGGGATGTGGACTTATACAAATGCAGTTGGACCTAACTATACAAATCATCATCTCCATCATCATGGAAGTTGCCCTGATCACCACCAGTGCCACCTGGAGCTGAATTACTTGATGATGGATTTGGGAATCTGTTTAAGAAGATAACCAAAATTAATCCAATGAATCATCTATACACTGGCACATCAACATTTGCAAATGCTCAAGTATTCATGATATCAGGTTAATTTCGAATGACTCAAAAATCACATTATTTGTCAAAAGGAAAATTGTTATATAAGTATTTCCCCTTAAAATATTCAAGAGTAACCCTTCCCTTCAACTACTATAAATGTGAGGAAATAAATAACTATGAACTACATAAGAGAAAATATCTCTCATTCAGACAATTTTTAAGTGCTTAAAGAGTATTGAAAATATTATGACAAAGTAAAATAGTAGTATATATGATATTATACCAGAAAACAATTGTCAGAGTAAAGTAATTGCTAGCCAAACTAATTGCTCACTACATAATAGAAAATGCATCAGTAGCCAATCCTGAGGAGTTGGTTTTCTTATCCATCATATTATTCCACACTTAAGCACTATTTCTTTCATCATTCTCAAGTGGAATTGTTCAGAGGCTAGACAAAAGCAATAATGAATTTCAGACATACATAGAGAAACATGAAACATTTTGTACAACCGAACATATTAGGTGTAGGTAGTAATAGAAGTCCTAGTCCACTAAGAATCTAAACCTCCTTCAAACCAACATCACAAAGCATTTTCCTTTTTTATAGCTTTTCAAAAGCGAGTCCAACCACAAGACAAATTCCCCTTTTAAAAGACCATCATGAGTCTGATTAAGTGAGACATTTAACATAAAAACTAAAGAAAAAAGAATGAAATGGTTCTTTTCACAACCCAGCAAAAAACAAAGATTCTAGCAAGATTTGGATACAAAATTAAAATCTCATTATCACATTTATGAAAAATCTCATGGAACTAACTAAAAACAAGTGTAGCTGTTGATAACTAATTCCAAAGTATGCATAACTTGCACAATGACCACTTTAGCTTAACTTCAACTCGGTTAAACTGAGAAAAGATACACTATGTGATGGAGAAACCGAGAGCAACAAATAACAATTTTGAAATTCGTGTTTCACAGTATTCATTACCACAGTACTAAGGAGTTGATAGGAAGCTGACCTAAGTGAAAACTGATAGAGGATTACCCTCCTCCAAACACTTAACATATAAACTAGATATAACCTGGAGGGAATGTGGAGAAGCAATTTGAAAACTAATATTGAGCGATATATTACACAAAAGTTTATATATCTAGTAATAATTCAAGAGGCAAAAGCCATCATTTAAAACCTGTCCATTTTTACAGAAGATATCTGGAGGCATCATCAAATTATAACCTATTAGTAATTACACAATGCTCTGATATTTCAGTAACTTTGGCCCCAGCAAACCAAAATTTTCAAACTGCATAGGATTTTCCTCCAAACAGAACATTTGGATAGAATTTTCCATGTTGATAATATTTCCATCATTTCAAAAACTTAGAAGAGTTCTACTGTCTCAACGCACTCATACATAAGCAATATTAAGATCATATTTGCAGGTCTTGCTTGTCACTAAAGCTAAGGATAAAAGCAAAACTGGCTTTAGGAAGTAAGACCAAGTGTTATAGCAAAATTAGGTTTAACAAAATTCTTGACAACCTGTACAAACAAATCATTACGCTCCTGGAAAGAATCACGACTAGTATGGCTAAAACAATTAAGAGCAGCTAAATATTTCGATCATAAAATCAAAATTCCTTTGACATTCTTCAGAGAAAGAAACTTAAAATGTGAATATCTCACCTAAAGTTGGTACCAAAACCTCGAGATTGCTGCAGTGTTTGGGCAAACATTTCATACTTGCGTATGTCATTGTCAGAGACAGAGCGTCGAGCATACCGCATTGCCTCTTCAAAGTGAGCTTTAGTGATTTCAGGAACAGGATCCTCTTCATCCATCTAACAAAAATTAGAGAATCATATTAAACAATGACCAAATAAAAGACAATGATCAACATAGCTAATATAAAGACCCGAATATAATGTAATCAATTATCTTTCTGAAAGCAAATAAAATTTTCATAACCATTCATGACAGTTCATAACATAATTAAGAAGAGGAACTTAAACCCTTTGGCTACCTCGGGGGGTGATTGAGTTATTGCAACATAATTCTTTCTTTTTCAATGTAACATTATTTTAAATTTTTATGCATCAATGTATAAGTTTGTTTCATAAGAACATTAGATATTATTTATTTTCAATGCTTCATCTATAAGATTTGTCTAATTTTTAACAAGAACTTTGCTGGGATTTCTAGATCACCCCTTGGGAGGATAGCTTGCTTCTGCTTTATCTGAGCTTCTTTATTCCTCTACTTAAGTTCTAAGTTTTTGTCCAATATATCATTGCCAAAAGATCTTTTCAATACATATTTCCATTTACTTAATATATTAATAATAATGTAACAAATTAGCAATTAAGCCTCAAAAATAAAAAAGTCATGGGAAACCCAGTTACCACCTTGGTAAGTTGTAAGGAGTAAAATACCTGGATAGCCAAATGATAGATTCTACAGACTGACCAAAACTTACCTCCACAGGGTTGGCATTTGCATCTTATTCCGGTATCTCCAAAAATGCTTCACAATTTTGCTTTGTGATGACAATTCACAGTTTAAAGTAACTAAAACTATATAATAAAGCAAGTATGTGCATTAGGAATGGAATGAGACTTGAATACCAACCAATTGCACACACTTCCCTTGATTAAGAGGGAATTAAACATTTTCTGTAACATTTTTAACCTCAAAAACTTAGTATAAAAGTATGACAAATCAACAAAGTACTTCGACGAAAACCTAGACAAAGAGGAGAACGCAATGATAAAATGTAATGAATGAAACATGACTCACATCCATTGCAGCATAATTGCTAAGAGTACGCTCCTTTTCTCTACGAATTTCAGCTTCAATAGCCTGTCGAATAGCCAGTTTGCAGGCACGTTGGCATAATTCAGTCAAATCAGCTCCAGAGAATCCATGAGTTACTTTGGCAATGTATGTTAAGTCCACATCCTAGAAAGCATGAAAAAGAATAATACAAAGTCTCTGATGCAGTTTCTGCAAAAGGTTGGAAATTATTTTATTCATTTACTTATTAAATGGATTAACATACAATGATGCCACCATTTTTGGGTGAATGTAAAACAACATATAACAAGAAAATATACAGAGATTTGCAGCAATCTCTTGACTACCTCATAACCACATTCTACCAATCTGCCATGGTTGATAATAGTTAAAGGGGTAATGGTAGACATAGGGGAAGGACTGGAAGCAAATGCTACCCTTCAAACATTAGTAGGAAGATTTGTTATTATTTTATAAAAAAAGTGAAGAAAATCTACTTACTTCATACCATGAGTCAAAAGTAAGAATAATTAATAACATCTTGCTGATTGCAGCTTAAGAAAACATTTGTGCTCAAAATATATAAAAGTATATGGTGAAATGAGCTTGTTGTATACAATGAGTACATAATGCAACAAGGAAAAGAGCTTTCGGTACTTGGCACGATAAGGCGTGCACCTAGGAAAATTTCCAAGGAGAAACGGGCATGAAAAAAGTCTGACGGAACCAGGACTCGAACCCGGGTCTCCCAATTGCCGGTCGGTTGCTCTATCCATTGAGCTATTCCACCAGAACAATACCACGGCTAATTTATTTATATTGCAATGCGCCACAAACATCCAATTACTGGACCAGTACAGTGCTGAGTTTCAAACAATAACAAAGGATGAATGCACATGACCATTTCCTAACCGGAAAAATATGACCAGCTGAGATTAAAACCCAGGACGTTGTGGTTGGAGTGCTAGCGTGCTAGTCACTCTGCCACTGCAGCCAGTAAGACTACATTCCCTCAGAGTGGAGGTTTTAGGGTCTTATTTCTAACTTTAAAGACTGAATCATAAAAATGCATTACAAAAACTCCTACCTTTGCCACTGGAGACTTCCGTAGGTTAGCACGGAAGATAGCCTCCCTAGATTTCTCATCAGGAAGAGGGATGTAAATTAGCTGATCTAAACGGCCTGGTCTTAAGATAGCTGCGTCAATAATATCTGTAAAAGGAAATCAGTGGGTGAATTTTTTGCTAGATATAAATAACTGGCATAAAGTTAGTAAGAATTCTAACACTCAGAATATGCAAAATCATGCAAGAAATTTACTAAATTTAAAAAATCAATATTGACTAGCTTTAGTCAATTAAATATCCGTTGCAATATTATTTCATTACAAGAAAATAGATGAACTATCATACACAAAGACACCATTACCATCCCCAACCTGCCTAATCTGGACCCAGATAAAGTTTGCTGTACCTAAATATCTACGCTAGTGAAAATGTATTGTTACAAACTAACCTGGACGATTTGTGGCTCCTATGATAAAGACATTCTTTTTGGAACCCATGCCATCCATTTCTGTCAGAATTTGATTGATTACTCTGTCAGCAGCACCACCAGCATCTCCTACACTACCTCCTCTTGCTTTAGCTATGGAATCTAGTTCATCAAAGAACAGAACACAAGGAGCAGCAGCACGTGCCTAGACAACAAATGAAATAACAGTTCAGACTTAATTCATCAACAGTGAGATGTACAGCATAATACAGTGTTCAATTACACATTAAACAAAGATTTGGGTTGAACCTAAACCTGATACACTTTAACCTACACATTTTGTTACAAGTGGAACATTATGAAAGCAAATGCAGAGAGACTTGAATCAAAATCTGATTATTATAACTAGTAGTAGTAGTATTGTTGAAAGCACTTGGACACCTTAGGTCATTTTGCTTATAGCCCTCACCAGGAATCAAACCTGGGACCACTTTCACTGATGTCAAATGCGATGTCTACTTGGCTAACTGGGAGCCTGATTATTATAATCATATACATAATAAGCATAAGCAAAACTGGTGTCAGTTCTGGATCTCCTAATGTAATATAATAAAATACCACCATGTCCTGAGATAGAAACACACTTATTCAATGCAATTTAAGTATAAATTCTTCAAAAGTTTCATAAATTTTAAACCAATAGTGTATTGAATATATGAGGGACAAGACGATATTTATATATTTACCTTATCAAAAACATCTCTGACATTAGCTTCTGATTCTCCAAACCACATGGTAAGGAGTTCTGGTCCTTTGACAGAAATGAAGTTAGCCTGGCACTCATTCGCAATAGCTTTGGCAAGAAGAGTTTTACCACAGCCAGGAGGGCCATAGAAGAGCACTCCACGAGATGGCTGCATACCAAACTTCAAGAATTTATCCGGATGTTCTACTGGATACTAAACAATATGAAAAAATGCAAGGAATAGTTAGAATGCAAGCACAATTTAAATTATAAAGCATAAAATTTAAAATAAACATTTGTTGAATCTAAGTTAACACAGTTCAAATTCCACAATATAAGGTCATCCATACAGTAAATAATTCATTACACACATTACAGAGGATATCAACTTGAAAACAGGAAAACTAAAATCCAAGATACTATGATTAACATTCAAAGTGGATGTTCATCACGCCAGTCTTAAGGACAGAATCCCTCAGTAATGACAATTTTAAAGGAATTAACTACATATGAAGTAATTTAAATATATGATGACATGAGCAAATTTTATCACTTATTTCCCCAACAGATTCCCTATTATGGCAATGTTTACAATAATAACCATCATCAGAATCTAAATACCGATTAGTCATTTGGTAGAAACCAAAGAACAAATTATAAAACATTAATACTCAAGCTGGCAAGAAAATACATTTACCAAAAAATTCAAACACTCACCTGTACCAACTCCTGCAATTCTCTCTTTACATTTTCTAAGCCACCAATATCTTCCCAAGTGACAGTTGGTACTTCTACCACAGTTTCTCTTAGAGCACTTGGAGTACTCTTTCCCATGGCATACTAAAGATGATGAACAAATTTCACATTATTTTCAGGCAAAGTAAAAATGATTTGCAAGAATATCTATAAATATCATTTTAAGATTATCTCCACCTTAGAAAAATATAGATAAAGTACACTTTCTTTTAATTTGAAGAATTATATGAGTGATGGAATGTTGTTTTCCTATAAACTACAATCTGATTGTTAATACTTAAGGAATGCAACCACTTAGCTTCAGATAACAGGTAACTTTTATAAACAATGTAGAATTTTGTAGCATGAGAATTGTACCTCAAATTTTGTTTTGACCACAGAATGAAATTATCCCAACACAACTCCAGAAAAGAAAAATACAAACCCATTAGACAGATACTACAGACAGGGAGAACAGGCAATTTAATTAAATAAATATTCCAAAATTAATTTAAAACTAATATTTGCAAGATATGACTATTATTCACCAAAAGTGCAAGCAGGATAATGAGACTTCATCACTTACCCTGAAATTATCCATGGTAACAGCAAGAGAATTCAACACCTCAGCATCAATTTGGTCATCTTCAAGATCGATCAAATCCATCTTTTCTCTGATTTGCTGCAGGGCAGCCTCAGAGCAAAGAGATGCCAAATCAGCTCCAACATGGCCATGTGATTCAGCAGCAATCTAAAGAGTTTTAAACATGAATATTTAACTAATATAATGAATCCACCCGAAGATTTGATTAAAATACATACAATCTGATGACACTACACAGGTTAGATCATCAAGCAAATAAGATAAATTACAGAGAGCATAATACAGATCAACTGCATATATAACACTGCTATTCTAAAATATTGTTCTGTCCAATTTAATAAGGCAAATTTTTAAAAGAGAAGAAATCTTTACAGGTGAAAAAAGGAAAAACAAATGAATATTTAGAGCTTTACTATGAATTTTTCATTAACAGAATACAAATCTGCAAAGTGCAGTTCAGTTCCCATAGTATATTTGAAGTCTTTCTAAGGACATGCTACAAAAAATTGTAAGAATGTATGTAAATGAAAGCTAGAGTAAGACAACAATATCCATGAGGTAACAGGATCTCCACTCTAAGCTCAATAACTTTGGTAACAACTAACTGAAAATTATTTCCAACAAATCCTTCAGTAGTCATCACTCCCATAGCATGGAAGACACTCATGAAACAATTAAAATGCATCTCTCTCTCTCTCTCTCTCTCTCGATAGGGTCCAATATTTTTCATCACTTATTTGTGACAAGTTTCATGAACACCGAGAATAAATCCCAACAGCACACACATTATGTTCAAGTAAGAATGTTTCCTTTGTACGAGAACAACTATCATCATAAAATTTTCGAAACATATGCTCTAATGTCCTATAAATATAGACATGAATTTCATTTCTACTTTGCAAATCTTTCTCAATAATTTCAAACTTACCTCATATTCAATTGTTGTAATAAATAATTATCATTAATTTTCCATATCTATGAACTTCCCAGTAAATACAAAGGAAGGAAATAAAAGAAGAATTAAGGAAGTTGCATATAGAATGGGGTATCCAGAGAGCCAATGAATGAATTATGAGAGAAAATAATGATTGAATAAATAACATACCTGCTCTAAATCTACATCTTCAGCCAATTTCATATTCTTAGTATGGATACGGAGTATCTCCAGCCTCCCTGTAGCATCGGGAATACCTATATCTATCTCACGATCAAATCTACCAAAACGCCTCAAAGCAGGATCAATGGAATTAGGTCTGTTGGTAGCAGCCATAACTATCACATGTGTGCTTTGTTTCATCCCATCCATCAAGGTTAACAATTGGGAAACAATACGTCTCTCAACTTCACCATGAGTCTGGAAAAATTAAGACAAAACATGACAATAGGCACAGGAAAATTGCAATGAAAATATTTTACATTAAAAATCAACACTAAGGCAGAAAAAACAAATACCTTTTCCCTCTTTGGTGCAATAGCATCTAACTCATCAATGAATATAATAGCTGGGGAGTTCTTCTCTGCCTCCTCAAATGCTTTCCTCAAGTTACTTTCAGATTCTCCAGCCAGCTTACTCATGATTTCAGGACCTAGAGCAAACCAAAAGATAATTCACACGACCAAAAATAAATCACTCAAGGTCAATTAAGGGCTTATGTAACACAAATACTTAATAAAATCTTAAACAAGCTTCAGTAATTTAAACTTTAACATATCATGATACAATGAAGCTCGAACTTTCAAATATCACGACCATAATTTCATCCTAAGTTTAGCGTTTGTTGTATTTCATAACTTATACACAGGAGTAAGATGACTTTCATTAAAAATTACAAATGATGGTAACAGTACCTTCACTTACTGATAGAAGAAAACTACCTTTTGGGTAAAATGAAAAACAATCGATGACCAGGGGATTCATTACTTCTAAAGAGGATACTGACAATTGATTTCTTGATAATAATAATGGAAAAACAGGACAATCTTCAAGTGAGAGTGAATGTGATGGAAGTGATTAGAATAGTCTGGTAGAAATGCATTTACAACCCTAAAATCTACAACATGAAATGTAGGTCTTCAAAATACTAAAATCAGTTTTCTTCAAATAAATACCATCACTCACATGATATAAAGTAATTTAAATTTTTGAATTAGGTATTGTGGGAATTCACACCATGCCAATTTTACACCGAATTTCAAAGCATCATTGTGCATAATCTAGATACATAATTATGCAACTGAAAAGTAGTAATTGAATATTTATTTTCCCATTTTTGAAATTATCATACATTTTTATAAAAATTAGTAAAAGAAAACATTTTTTACTAATCCGAAGGATTTTATCTGGGTAATTACAGAATATCATACTTTTAGATATATACACAAACATGGAAGTTGTAGATTCCTTCATTTAAATCTTTACATATAATAAAACTGTAATGCTAGCTGTGTCTGTACATTGAAGCAATTTTCAAAAAAGTTGTACATTGAGTTATTAGAGGGACAATAGGTCCAGAATACCTCTTTTTGAAATTCTGGTTTGCCTTTCTAGCATTGCATCATGCAAAAACCAACCAACCAATTTTGATGAAATTTGGAAGGATGATAAAGTATGTCCGGCATAGGTAGATAGGCTAACTTATTTACCTGTCTCTGGTTCAACTCTAGATGAGGTGACAGCTTTTTTTACCCAATAACTCAAAAACTAAATATTGCCAAATTTGGTTTATTATTAAATCTCTTCACTGTGCATATAAAAGGGTACTTTTTATCTACCTAACTATTCCTAGCTCAACTCCAGAGCCAGAGAGTTTCCATAAGAAAAGCAAGTAAAGTCACTTCTATTGCAAGGTTTATTTTGTTTGCAAAATTACATTAAAAAAAATAGCCACACGAAGCCAAAGCATCACCAAAGAAGGGAAATCAAATATATATTCTTATCTTGGTCATTTGACATTGCTATAGAATAAAAATTGCGAGAATTTGGAAAAACTAAATGAACTTTTCGTGAAATTTTGTGGTTGCACACAACCAGTCTTCCTGACGTCCAAGCCAATTGTAGCTTCAAAGCTCATGTATTCACATTCACCACTTGCAAGGTTTTTTTCTTTTGCAAAATTAAATTCGAAAGAATTAATGCATGAAATGGAGGCAAGCACCAAAAGAAGAAATATCGATTACAGATTCTTTCTTTGATCATCAATTATTATTTTCTATTCAAAATCACGAGGACTTTATTAAAGTAAATGAAAATGTTCTAAAATTTAAAGGTTATAAATATACCATTCCCCTGACAACTAATTTCATTGTAGAATCTGAGCTCACACATTTTCCCCTAAGAATAAATTGGTAAACAAGGCTCATATAAAGATAATAATAATAATTTATAATAGACTATATGAAGAGGAAGAAATTCTATGAGATTTTATCATTTGCAGTTATGAATGATTTGCATTGACAAATCACAGGGACACATCTATGGCTATTTAGGGGAGAATTATTATCCATCTCATTTTTTAAACGATACTCCAAAATGATGAAGCTTCTAAGCATTCTTTACGTTGAGTAAATCTACAACTATGTATCTACTCTTCAAGCCACCTTTCTGTGAATGTCAGGGAGTGAATGAATCATGACTCAGCTTCTCTATTCAATTACTGTCGCATATCAAAGTAGAATGTGCAATAAATAATAGGGAAACTTCATGTGTCATTTGTTACATTGGCTATCTATTCTTTTCCTGATAGTCAAATGGGTTGCAATTAGTGCAGTACTTATCAATTTTTACTTCCCATTGTTTCTTTAAGGGCTGTTCAGCTATTCTGAGAGTGGGTGTGTATGCTTGAATGTTAGCCTAAAATTAGAGAACCGATAGTTGTAAAGCATGCATACTTACACATTTTAAAAACCGATTAAACACATTTCTTTCCGTGTATCTACTGGTTTCAGGTTCAAACACAGATTAGTCAATTCATTGCATAATTTTATTTATTTGCGAGCTATAATGCTATTGCAAAATGAAAATATAATCAGTGTAGGAACTGGAAAGAATTTTCATAGAGAAATTTTATAGAATATGTTCTTATCATCAGTTATAGACTTCGGCTCCAAATTATGATAACTTTGATAAGATATTGGAGCTTTCATTTTGGATAACCCACCCTGTCAAAGAAATTTCCCCACCTGTAGAAGTAGGTGGCTAAATATTTAGCCACCAACAACATAATAGTTGTTATTATTTGTATTGTAGTTCTATAGCAAGGAAAACTTAAGAGCATTGGGCAGTGAGCATTAAAGGATTAATCAATTAACTTTATAATGCATTTATGCACAACAAAGTTGATAAATAAACTTCTCTGCTTCAAAGAGACACAACATTTTTTTCTAAAGAGACAAAATGTTAAAATTACTTTTTAAAATATTTCAAGTTTCTTTGATATTAGATGATAATTTTGATACAATTAAGGTCTAAGTCAATTGTAGTATGTGTTGTAATATAAGTACATGATGGTGCAAGAAATTTGACAAAGTAAGAAAAAAGAACTTTGTAAATTTCCACACTTAGGTTTATTGTCCGACCGGTTTTGGCTCAGAGGCCATCATCAGGTAAGGAGTAACAGAAAAGGCAGCAAAATTTCCATGAAATATGGCCTAGCACGACTGAATTCATGCAAGGCATTTTTTCATTTTTTGCAAGCAGATATCTGACTTGAACCGACTTCCATTAAAGATTTGAAATAGAAAGGTTTGATTAGAGAAATATTTACCACTCTTGCTTCAAAATAGTGCCATCTTTTTTTACCGTAAATGAACAACAAAATTTAACTATTTAAAGGAAATATTCCCAAAACATGGCATGAAAATTGTACTACTTTGAGTACACTACTACCTCATGAAAAAAAGAAGGCAGTTAATGGTAAAGCAAGGTGACATTAAACGAAAACCTGAGGTAATTTTGTCTATGTTACCATCAAGTTGTTAACACATCTGTAGTAAATATAGTACAAGTTTCAAGGAAATTATCTTTAAAGAAAACTCTAAATCGTTCTAAAGGAAAGGTTAACATAGAATCTAAATTTTACCATTGATGAGGAAGAAGAATGCTCCAGTCTCATTGGCAACCGCTCTTGCTATCAGTGTCTTTCCTGTGCCTGGTGGCCCATACATAAGAATACCTTTAGGAGGCTTAACACCAATGGCCTTAAAGAGGCTAGGATGTCGGAGAGGTAACTCTACCATTTCCTTAATTTGTGCCAGTTGCTTGCGACATCCACCAATGTCATCATAACCAACAGCATTGAGAGCTTCCTCCTCCTCCTGTTGATAAATTTAGGAATTAGAAGTTTCTAATCACAAATTATAGAACACCAAACAACCCCATACGAACGTGTTTACATAGCTTCTGCATTTAACAACTGTAGAAACTATTACATGCAGAGTTCCGGGAAATAATTTTTTTTAACTATGGTATATCATACAAATTATTAAATCTGAACTTATGTTTAACAATTATTTTTCTTCCAAAATATCTAGGGATTGAAATATCAAAGATAAATGCCTGCCTGGAAAGTGGGAGACCTGGGTTTGAATCCCATACATGTCACTATTTTTCACAACTGTTATTCCTTGGGTTTCAGCCACATGGCTCATGTGCTAAGTTATTCACCTTTCTCTAATCAAAAGTAATTAATTTTCGACTGAATATCTAATAAACAAAGACCTTCATAATAACTATCATAAGTGATGACTCAGCACTACTTTCTCACAACATTGTTGAAGCCCAGATTAATTATTAAACCACATTAAACAAACATTTCACCATTATAATGTACAACACTATTTCTCACTATTTATTTACCAACAATATCTCTGGGATGCAGGATAAGCTAACTTTACCATTACTTTTTGTAGAATATTTTTCCAACTTACATTTCTTATTAATCTTTCAATCTAAAACAAATAATACTAATACATTACATTTACAACAAGAGAAGTGTAAAAATTGCGATTTAAGGGACAAACAACCAATGAATGTTAAAATTAAACAATATTGAGTAATAGAAATTAACTCTGTTAGTGCCTGAAAAAATCAAAATATATTATTACTTCTGCAAAAAGCCTTTTCTTTGCCTACAGTACATATAAAGAAGCCCACTAAACAAACCAACTGGAATCCACGTCATATACAGAATAGAGTTTTAATTAGAATATGGCAACTTTTCTTGAGCATCGAGAAACAATAAAGAAGTACTTTATGAAATTTATTTTCAAATAAAGCTTTTCTTTTCTTTAAAAATGAAATGTTTCACAGGGTAGGGTCCTGGACAGGGAGGAAAGTGCACATTAGATGGAATATCATCATAAGTGAGAGTGTTTTAAACAGCTTAGACTATACTAGTTATAGGCTGACCCATAAATAATAAATATCAAAGAAAATAATCTAGAAAGATTTTGTGCCCTCCATGTTGAAGATTCTCAAACATCAATATGCAGATAATCCTCATTTCTATGATAACAGGTCAGACTTATTTTTAACTACTTTCATTAATACAAAGCTGAAAAACAAGGGTTGAATGGTCCTCAAAATAAAAAATGGAAATTTTAAAGAAGTACAGTGATTGAAAGAGCTGTTACATTCTTAATGATTTTCTTAAACTGCAATATTCAGGATGTCAAGGGAACTATTCCAAACAAGGTGGAAATTTAATTGCTGAACTCTCAAAGCAGGTAAAAAAATAGGCTTTCCATGCATCCTTCTGTATTCTAAGAAATGGCTATGCTAGATGAGCATGTCATGCTCTGTGACTGTAGCTTTCAACCATTTAAATCCCCACTTTAAGGCAAAGCTATGCCCATGTTTACTATAATGTATGCAATTTTGCTAGAAAAGGATGGAGCTTTCCTGTAGATGTCATGTGTTTCATCCATGAGATTCCAGAATATTTCCATTTTGCCACACTGGATACAATGCAACAATATTTGAAAATTATTACAATAATATACCACCCAATGAGACATACGTAAGAAAATTAGGAAATCATAATAGGGCCTAATAGAATCAAAAATAGAACTCTAAGTGATCGAATCTTGAGGATGAAATATTAAACATGTCTGCAAAACATGAAAGTAAATTAAAGTTTCATAATTTGCTAATATTTCATCTTAGTATAATTTGATGAAATAATGACCATTAGAAATACTACAAAAGAAGTACTAAAAGCAGTACGAAAAGATAAAAATCAATTGATTCATATCGATGCTCCTCAATGCTATTTTTGATTTAAATCAGAATATCTGTGGTAAAATCTGTTGTGAATCCTAGTTTTCATGAGCTTTTACGATTAAGGTCATCTTTGGAGTAGAGACTACATCTGAATGCTCCCACACTGTAAAAGGAATTATCCAAATAATAACTTATAGCACCTGAAAAAAGCTGTTTCTTCACATTACAATGGCAAATATACAGCATTAATAAAATATTAGGAGAATCTAAATATAAAATTTGATAGAAAAACCAAAGGAAAATAAACTTGGCGGAAAATGTTAGAAGATGTCAATACAGGTCTAACTAGAATGTTTAATTTCAATTATAGATGCTACAATAAACTGTGCAAGAAATAAACACAAAATGAAAGTTGAAATTAAAATATTCCATAATTAATCCTGAATAGCTCGTGAATATTTCATCACATTTTGAAGAAAGAGTTGTATTTCCCACAGACAAGATTTGTATTCTATGAAGAGGCAACTACATCTGTAGGGACGGAGTGCACAGCATAATATGCCTATTGTTAAATCATTACAACCACCCAGAACATTATTAACAAGCACCAATTAAGGTGAAAAAAGCTGTCTTTACCATAGTATAATCATCATAATATTTCCCTAAAAGAGATAAGGCTGGGTGTAGAATCCTAACCAATAATGAAGTCAATGATATGCAAGTATTGTATATACCTTCAAATATACACCAGGCCCCAACAGAGCATCAGGAGCTGAAAGAGATATTATTCTTTTGTGGTGGGGGGTCTGGGTTCAAGCCCAAGCCTTTGTCAGACTTTCCACTTTTGTTTCTTTCAACCTTCACATAAGTTTGGCTGCCAGAAGGTGGTACTATCAAGGTATTCACTGTGAGCAAACAATCATAGCTCCAAATGCTTATTTGCACTCAGAAAGGATGGGGTAACAACTCTAATCCTTTAGCAACCAATAATCTTACAATAAGAGGCTATTTGATACTACGCCCAATAATTTTCACAACAGTCCCTTTACAATATGTCATCTTTGGATGAACTGGACATGAACAGCTATGTCATAATCAATTAGCAAGAATGGAATTAACATGATACTGATTTACATTTTTATCAATGCAGAATGAGCTATTTTCAATTGTTTTAGCATTCAAAATGGGCAATATCAAAGAAATTAATGATTACTAAATAAGAAAACTTTCAAATTACTAAACAAATATTGGGAATTTGAAGAATGAGATTAAGAGGACATCTTAAAAGACTGCATTATAAGGGAATCTTAAGATACAATCTCATTTCTTTGATGGTACTATATTAGCTCTAAGCAGCATACATCACTAATACATGTTCAACAGAAGCATCCAAGAAACAAAAAAAAACGCGAACAATACCACTACAGATTGTAAAGTTCAAACAATTAATTCAATAAATTAGATTAAATCAATAGAAAAATTATAGGTAGAAGTTCAAAGCCCCATCATATAGACAATTGGATTCTACAAATGAAAACTGGTAAGCTTGTTAGCATCATGTGCTGTAAGGAAAGTAAAGCATCCCTTGAGTACTACAAGGAATTATTGCAAAAGAAATCCTAGCTTACAGCCTATAAGTCATTATAATAATTTTTTTAAATGAAGGAATGTATTTTAAACAATGTCACTCAGATTAAGAACTGATTCAACAACCCATGTAAAAATTAATTAATAACAAGTAAAAATAAAAGATACTTTTTCCCTGAAATGCAATTATGAAGCTGACCACTATCTTCATGCAGCAATTAAAATCAAGTCACTATTTTCAATAAAAGAGGCAAAAATTAGCTATGCAAAAAATTGTTTTATACAGAAACAATTTGAGATAAGTTTTCTCCTACATCAAACAATCATTGTATTCTTAAAAAGAAGCAGTTATTAATACTACTTTTTGAAACTACTAAATAAAAGATCTCAACATGATACACTGAGATCCATTGACCAATTTTAAACAATACGTGCAAGACATTAGATGAAACAAATTCTACTTAGACAAAATAAACCTTTTTACCTGCATGTTTATTTTAAGCCCTTTGAACGTTCAATTTATAATTGGTAAGGGAAACCAAACAAACCTAACATATATCCAAACAAGGATAAATCCAGATAGCCAAGAATCAAACCCAGGACCTTGAAATAAGTTTACTGGCATACTAACCACTACACAACAGAAATTGGTGGCATTAGTATAAAAACATGATATTTTAGTATTGCAATAATTAATGTTATTTTAAGATAAAGGTTTTACAATGCTCAATGAAAAATGTGTGCATTTTACGAGACTTTCCCATTAGCCATTAGAAGCTCAGCTAATTTTGCTGAGCTTGGTTTTTTCAGGTTTTCATATATTCACTTTTTCTGAATCTGAGTATATAAATATCTTTTTTTACAGCCATAAACCTTACTACTTTATAAAATTAAAATCCTAATACATAACTCTCAAGAAAAACTAACCATGGAAAGGGACTTATAAATTAAAATAAGGAACTCATACCTCAATGAGTGACAAAACATTACTAACTACCAAGGGTAAGGAATAATGGCACTAAGCAAACCCCATCAAACAAAATATAAACAAGCTACCGTAAGTCATTATATTACCTCCTTCTTAATCGGCTCCCCCTCGGAATGAATGACAGTATCAGGTGCAACAATGCAATATGGTGATGGATCCGTCTCCACTACCTTGAATTCCACAGCACGCATTCCACCACGAACAATGAAAAGATCATCCTTGTGTATCGGTCGATACGCTTCAAGGAAGTAAGGCTTCAGATAAACTTCGAAGAGATTCCTATTAAAATGAACAAAGTTCAATAAATAATTAAGAAAGATTTTGATGAAAATGATAGAATTTAGAAAGAAGACCAAAACTTACCCAGCAAGGCCTTCAACACTTTCATCTATTGGAAGAATATGCACCCTTTTCCCGTATTTAACATCAGGACAGGGCTGCACTGATACAACGTCTGAGAGTCTTACGTGCAAATTATTTCTTACCACTCTATTCATTCTAATCTTTTCATCGGGGCATGCCGGGTCTGATAAAACTATACAGACAGTTTCTTTCCTGCGTTTGCCTTTCAGTAACACTGTATCTCCACGAAACAGCTGCAACTCGTCCATTTTCGCCTAAAATTAGAAATAATGAATTCAAATACAGCCAATATCGTTCATTTATTTTAACGGTTATAACCGTTATTATTCCTTTACCTGTGATAAAGTAACAACTGAGTTGTCATCACTGATAGCTTCATCGACCAAAAGTCTGTTCGGGCGATCCTTCCTACGGAGGATAGCCGTAGAAAAATCTTCTGGACTGTAAAAGTTACATCAGAAAGTTAAGTATGAACGGTAATATAACCATGCATGTGATACGAGAAATTCTGTCCGATCAAAACGATGAGGTTATTAATATTGATCATGGCATGATACCGGAAATAAATCTCGGAAGGAACATACAATCGCTATCAGTAACTAGAAACCTGATTCATCATTCAAATCATGATTCAACAATTTTAAGCGAAATATATAAAACCTGCTAGTCATGACGGAAGTGTTGAGTAAGACCGATAATTTGTATTTAATTCATTAAAACGAAAACATATTTATCCGGCGAAAATCGGTAATTAAGAGTTTGGAATCACGAACAAAAGACAAACGACCATGACAATGTAAATTCGCTAGCAACATAAATGAATACGAAAATTTACAAATAACTTCACACAAAACAAACATTTTGCAGTAAATGAAAAGAATAAAACAATTTGGTGCTATGTGCCACAATTTTACACTTACTTGCGTCCTTCTGCCATTGTTTAACAGTAGATCAACCGTAGACGACTTCCAGTGGACAACCTATGCACGGGAAATTACCACTGCTGGCAAGTTTTGACGTCATATATGTCATTTGTTTTCAACATGGCGGGCATTAAAGGTAGTGGAATCGATATCTGAGAGAAACTTTATCATTGTTCATTTACTGAACTCTGTTATTGATAATCAGTGACAAGCAAAAAATTATTTAAATTTTAAGGATAATTTTAGTGAATCTCTATATTTTGTACTTCAACATTTTGCAGTATATCTTATCTTTTGCAATGTCAAAACATACACAACCTAAACAATTTACATGTTACTTCTTCCTACTGCGTTTTCTTATTAGGCATTATGTAACATGTTAAATTTTCTTTTGCCTTAAGTTAGGTGTAACATTAAGCTGAATATATGAACCTCATAAGATGACTCACCTATGATTGCATTCTTTTTCAATGCGTTGTGTAGATATATTAGTAACAATATGAAGTACTAATTTAATTTCTTTTAACTTTTTTTCATGGTGCAACCGTGCTGCAAACAGCGTAAGTCTCTTTGATTATAAGGTTTTGATGTTACAATTTGGAATAAAATCTTATATCTTCCACAATAACAAATTATACTTTCACAATGTAATATGAAATTAGATTCTTGTACATCTTATGCTCTGACTGTCATATTCATCTGTTAAAACAATATTTTTATGAATTACGGTTTTAAACCTTTTATAAATTCACCTTGTTTCTTTTCCAGTCTAGTTACTCTAGCATTTGCTGGTTCCATTGGCATGACATTAGTGATTTTAGGCTGCGCGTTACCTCATTACAAGTAAGTTGCTTTATCATTCATGATTGTAAACATTACATAATAACTAGTGCGATATTTCTCAATTTGAAACAATCATGCTCAGTATCACCATTTCCGCAATGAAACCATTCGAATTATCCTCTGTCGTCTTGATGATTTACGCACGTTTTAACTTCTTCTGATTGTTTACGTCTTCTAAATAAAATTTTAATCGTTGATATCGTGTAAATGTAATCAAGATAGAGTTTTTTAATTAACCTATTTTTACGAATATGGTTTACCATGTATGAAAACCAGATTTTTACTTCTGGTATCTCATACAGTTTCATGTAAATCAAGTTTATAGTGTTTTATTTCAATGTGAGTTTAAATCCATTTCGCTCCTAGATTTTTAGCATTAGAATTAATTATAGTCATGTGTGGCGTGTATGAAATCTATAGTAGTTTGAATAACATATATCGCATCTTAGCTTGTGTACAAGCATAAATTCATTGTGTAGCGTGTAAAGCTATTAATATTAGTATTGAAATGGTTGCTTTATAATCATAATTTCAGAACTCATTGGGATATTAACTTTACCAGCAAATTTGTAACTTAAAACAAGACATAGGTAGATGGTTTTCATGGATAAAAAAATTGTTTTTTAGCTCTTAGTAGAATATCATCTTATATATCCTCATTATTAAAATTCTTCATTAAAAAGAAAACAAAACTTAAACAGTATCAGTTACCTTGGATATCGTTGGAAATGAAAATGCATTTTCAGTGTTATTAGGAAAGAAGTTTTTGTTTTACTTCAAGTTCTATACAGTTTTTGGGAAATCAACCTTTCAAAATACTATGATGTATTTTTGTTGTGTTTGAGGGTGAGCCTTATTTCAACTGGAATTGTTAGGCATGCATAGAAAACTTTCTTCCTTAATGTAACCAAAAATTCTAGTTCTTCAGTATGTAATAACCCTATGTCATTGCAAATAGGTCAGTGTGACTTCCCACATTGCATAAAGTTTGACTTGGTAACCAAAATCAATTCCATAGAGTATTTTCTTAATTATAACTGTTAATAGCTGTTAATGTTCCTTTATCTCTTATCTAATCCATTGGTAGGTGTTAATCGGAGAATTTCTTTTTATTAAGTTTCTGTAGTGCAAAACATTATCAATATTTTTCCTAGTAGTAATATTGTTAAAAGTGCTTTGACACCTGAGGTCATTTTGCACATAGGCCCCACCAGGAATCAAACTTAGGACCGCTTTCACCATGTATTTTTACTCATTGCAGCACTGCTATGGTATGAAATTCTATTTCCATTTATAATGAATGAATATTTAACTTAACGATAAAATTTTCTAGTGTTTATACCCTATTACATTAATAGAATTGAAATTCTCTTGCATGATACTCACCCTCCACTTGATTACCTACTTGTGTGTAGCTTTGTATTTCTGTGAATGGAAAGGATGAAGTTGCATCTATTTTCAAAGCCAATTAAAACAATTACTCTGAGCATAGCAAATTTGTCAACATCACATGTTCCATCTTAAAGAATTGAGTTTTGTACATTCATCTTTGTGTAATAAATGGCCAATGAGAAACTTAAAAAGCCGTCTGCATTCTGTGGACTACAAATATTAACCTTATCATTTTAAAAGTGTACTATAGTTGGATAAAGCCTTCATAGAAATTTTATGGAATATTATTTCTTAAATAGTAAGATATTTTCAGTAGACTTGGTTTGAACATGGAAAATAATTTTATTTACTCCTCCTTTAGAAAAAGATGAAAGAAAGTATTGATTTTGTCTGGGATTTCAAAGTGCTCAATTACGTGGTGTATTTCTGTATAAATTTCCAGTCATGGAAGTAAGGGATATCTAGAATTCTTTGTTACAGCAAAATATGTCTACTGTCAATGAAATCATATCCTTTAACTTCCATCCTCCATTCCATGGTTGCTTTGCAAAATATTTTCTTTTGAAGCTACAAAACTATGATTTTGTTTTTACATTCCCATGTATGATACATTTTTCCTTTGAGCATATTTGCTTCATTTTTTGAGTATGTTTGTCCCAACTATTTCTTATTTATTATTAATAGTTATCACATTAAATTTACTTTCTTATTTCACAGCACCTGGTGGCCTCTTTTTGTTATCCTGTTTCACATTTTATCACCATTACCTACTCTCATCGCTCGTCGATATGTTGAAAACACTGGTTCCAGTAGTGCCTGTCTGGAATTTGCAATTTTCATCACAATGGGTATTGTCGTATCATCATTTGCTCTGCCACTTGTATTAGCTCGATCTCCTCGTGAAAGTCCAGTGGTAAGTATCCATGACAAATGTTACAATGTTCGATAATTTTCATGATTTTATTAACTATTGCAAAATAAGGTGTTGTCATGTTAAATAATGTTATTGAGGACTTATAAAAATTCTGCCATATAGGGCAAGGAATAGTCAAAGTTGAAATTTCAATTAATGCAATCAATGATGCATACATCTTCCAACCAACGTATCTAAACAGTAAAACAAAATTATTTATTGGTGAAAATCATGCTGTATATTACATCCAAGTTTTATGTTAGAAATTTGATGAGTGAAGATTTGTTTGGAAGACTTGAGAACTGATTTACATAAAATTACTTACATTATTAGTCAATAAAATTTGAAATTATAAATGATCTTCATAATTTAAAATGCCGCAATGCTGTCCTGAGTTGTCATTTTCATAATTCTATGAATATTTTATTATTTAAATTAAAAGATGTATTCATTTTTAAACAGTGGGTAGAATTTCAGTATTATATTTTAGGGAAAAACTACGTTTTATTTGTTTATAACTGTTTTAATATTAAAAAATATTTTCTTTAATTTTGATTTGGTTTGTAATTCTTGCAATAATACAAATTTTAGTTCCTATAAGAAATTTGATTGGTGTAAGTAAGAGACCTTTGGAAATCTAAACCACCCTGGTGAAAGCTCCACACTGTCACTGAGTGTCTCGTTAGCGCTGCCCTCATGCGGTGCCTACAGCTAACTACAAGGCCATTCAAGGCGTTTTGGCAGTAATCGGAATTCGAAAATTTTTGGCTTTTAGTCATCTACGTAATCTCTCTCTTCAAACCTTGGGCATCACTGCAAAGCATTTCTCTTTTGAAGTGCTACTATGCTTTTTTTATTCAATTTTGTGATAGAGATTATAAAAACAACATTTTTTGGCAGTTACAATGGCTTCCAACTGTAATGAGAAAAGCTGCCTCAATGAAAAATATAAATGTTTTCAAAATATCCAATTTCTCAAGGAAAATTAAAATATCCCGCTTCTCCCAGCAAGCATTTAATGAAATAAAAGTTGTATACTGAGAAATGAAACATTTTTTCTAATAACCTGATTACTAAAGTTTTAATTTACCTAATTTTAATAGCAGCGATCCTGTAAGACAAAATGGTTAAATAACTTGAAAGGAGTGAACAATTCAGATTTTTAGATTTTTGGGTTTTATTTTTTGTTGGATATAACAGAAGATAAATGTAGCATGATTTGCATTGCATACACAAAATTAAATATATTTTGAATATCAAATTCGGATTCTTTGTCTGAGTTGACTTACACCCCTGACACAGCATGATCTGCTTGGTTTCCCCATCACTCAGACTGTGCACCAACTTTTAGTCAAAGGAAACACACCGTTTCCAAAGACCGCAAGAAACGCCAACGAAAGGAACTTGGAACACAGCAAAAATCGCTCAACCACACACTATGATTGTTTCCATTGAACTGGTAGTAAATCAGCTTAACCAATCACATTGCTTAAATCACAAACAGCTAGGAGCTAAGAAAGCTAGTTAGCTGTCGGCACCGAATAGATGGCATTACTTATGCTGCCAATTTCCTCCATAAAACTTTCACCAGGGTGATCTAAACTGCCTTTCTGACTTATCCATGCAATTGATATTCCTCCAATTTACTCTGGACTCTAGAAATTATTTTGAGTTATACATATGTTTAGAAATTAATGCAAATGTTCCACCAAATATCCTTCACTTTTGGAATACATCAAGTTGATCTCATTTTTCATTGTTTTTTTTTCAGATCCAGTGGGGAGCCTGTTATCTTACGCTGGCTGGAAATGTAGTTGTTTACCTGACTATTTTAGGTTTCTTCATGGCATTTGATGGGGATGATGTGGACTACAGCATGTGGTGATTACAAGAATAAGATTAATTTTTGAAGTTTTATTTAGGATCCCTTCACTTCGCTCTTTTTTGTGCTGCTTTAGGATTAAAGAAAGACCCTTGTCTAATGGTAACTGTTCATGGGACAAGGGAGAATTCAAATGGGGTACATGTCAGTGAATCAAAAATCAAGTAAAGTTTTATAAGCTTAGCAAGCTAATAATCCAAATGCCCTAATCTTCACTTCAGAGAAGTGGCTTATTTAAGGGTTCATGGTACTCGTGGAAAATCCATTTTTGTGGCCAACTCTAGTAAGATAAAAATTCAGTGAATTGGAGAAAGTCGACAAGACTTGTCAAAACAAGATGCAGCTGGCTAGGGATGTACCACAATTTCATTTGCCAAGCTTCCTTATCAGTTTCCAATGTGATGTCTGTATTTCATTTGTCAAATCAATTAGGATTCCAAATTTTATACAAAGTTTAAGCCTCTCTGATGTTGTACGAAAAAGAGGAAATGAGCAAGTTTAATATATGTGGTGATTCATTCTTTAGAAGAATATTTTTCATCTTGAGCTTCAGAGAATGAATATAAAAGACTTAAGGCACTGAGTGATGTGTGCTTTAAATACCATTTCAGTGCATGGCTGATAGAAATCATTCCATGTATTGTGCGACTAATAATGGATTCTTTAGTAAATAGTTACCCTAAGACCTTTGTCCATGTCTTTCTCCATTCACATTTAAATACTTAAGGCATGAGTTCATCACACTCTATCATTTTCATCCTAGAGTTTTCACTAACACCCTCTGCCTGCACCTTATTACACATGCCACCTTATCAGCTTAAGTTTGTGTTGTGATATTTGTTTGTGATTTATTTGCTAATTTAGAGAACAAGAATGCAATTCTAAAGTTATATCGTTAAAGCATTTGTTCACATCAGATTGGATTCAATATCATTTCAGAATTTGAAATATATTCCTCCAGTTCTGTTGATTTTGTATACCAATAATATTAATACTCCTTTTTTATTTATTTGTATTTTTTCCTTATTGAATTTGTGGATAGCTTAATAAATTATTTTTCCCCCTCTTACACCAGGCGTGATGTTTTTTTGTTTTCCTTGTTTGCAGAATTGTTTGTGCTTGACTTCATTAAAGGCCATCATTCATCCTCATGAAGAGATATTGCAATATTTTTATCTCCTTTTTACCTTGGTAGAAAAAAATTCTCTTCTGCTAGTTTCTTTGCAATCATGTACCTTAGTGTGAATTCAACACCATCAAATCATTCCATTACAAAAGCTAAAGCCTTTGAAAAAATATTCATGATATATTTCATGTGTTTAGTATTTTGTGTGCTCATAAATGTATTTGATAACCTTGAAGTATGTCAACCTTTATAATTGATTATATATTAAGTTCGCATTTTATTCACAATATTGTATAATATATCTGCATTGATAACAGTTATCTACTCATTTCAATGCTATAATCTGAATGTGCAAGAAGTGCGCTTTGTAAATAAAGGTGGTTTGTATCTCAATATTCAATGTTTTACATACAGATCTTTGTAAATATGAAAACAATCTACACACTCTTGGCCAATAAAAATTTCAATATAATTATTCTCCTTGATCCTTTTATTTGTATTGATTAATTCTGTTCACTCCTGACTTATAATTTTTAAGAGTGAAACACATGGTAATACCTGATGCTTTGAATGATAGCTTTGAATGGCACTTTTATTTCATAGTAAACCATTCTTGTAACCCAAGTTTGTTATGCATTTGAAATTACTAATTTTGCATTGAAATAATATTTTTTGCTATTCTCTGAATTTATTTTCGTCTGTTTTTAATATTTTGTTGAAAATGTTTACTATTAGCAAAGCATTGTAATACTCAACTGCATTTTATTTAGTTTTCCAAATTCTGCTAAAGTTTGCTGATTATAGTTAAGACTTGAAATTTAGTCTGAGTGAATGTTTCTTTGAAGGAATATGTCTAGAATGACAAATGGTATTTACTATGTAAATTACAGGAGTTTGTCACATTAGTAACCTTATTTCTCAGAAAATTGTGTTTTTAAAGGCAAGTCTAATATGTATTTTGTCAGCTGTATAAAGTTGGTAAATTGAGGAATTTTAAGCCATTATTAGTCTCTTGCATTTTTAGGGACTTTTTAACTAATTTTCATAGCAAGATAAATACCAGGATTCATAAATGTAAAGAAAATTAAACCTTTCGTATTCTGTAAAAATTTATAGTTTTAAAAATGTTTATCCTCATTTTCCAACTGCCTTAAGTACTCCAAATTAAACATCCTTTACAATAACATTCCATACAGAAAATGGTTTATTTTCTAAAGAAAAAAATAGACTTAAATCTATATTGGGCAATGTTTCTTTCCATCAAATTATGATGTTGTGCAAAATTATAAATTAAAAGTTTGTATTATCTCATCCTTCAATTAGCTAAGTACACACAAATTCACAACCCACAGTAGACTAATTATAGTGGCCAGGCTCAAAGGATGCACATGGTCATACCCCTATTTTTGTCTACGACAAATCTGTCTTTCCTTGGAATGCAGAAATAGGAGAGTAGGTAAATATAAGGGGATTAATGGCACCAACTTTCTTGTTTTTGTTAGCTGGATCCCTGCCAAAGCAACTGTGAGCTTCCCCTCACCTACCTCTTCTCCTAACTTCTGCACATTTGGGTGCATCCATATTTGTGGTCACATCCATGACCTCTATTTTGTAATCTATTCATAATAGGAATAATATTTTGTACTTAAGACAACTGTAAACTCAAGATGATTGTTGTGTTGTTGTATGAACATTTTTTCATAGAAAAATGTTTAGATGACCCAAAATCATTGAATGATAGAGCCATAAATAGCAACTTAGATTTATTTACTTTGATAATACCTGAGGCATATTCAGTTATCATTATAACAGTTTTACTTTCTGTCATATTATTCAACCTTTGGCTAGAAAGTCATCTACAATATTTATAAGCATATAACGCAATTGTTTCCCTGAAATTTATGGCTGAAATTCTGTGTTTTATGTAAGTATACTACTTTTTTATTCAAACTTAATTGAATAATTAGAATCTCATTTGTTTTACCCATCTTGTCATATTTTGTTTCAATACTTTATGTTAACTGTTCTTTTTAAAAGCTATATAAATGCTATAGACATGAATAAATTTGCATATTAAGTCTTCTAAAAAAAGTGGAAGTTCTTCCAATCCTTATATTAAATGTAAGTTTTTTGTCAAATTTTTCATCTAAAAGTGATGGTGCATGTTATAAGCAAATGCATACCAATACATACAGTATTTGTATGGTGTACACCAATACATACAGTATTTGTTTCTCCAATTATTGCCTGCATCTAAAATAGTCCACCAGTTGCTTTTTGGCATAACGCAGAAGGTAGACAGTGACCACTTGTTAATATCTTAAAAGCTTTTGAATTATAATTTAATATGAATTACTTACATATTGAAATTGATTCTACTCAATTCAAAATTATTTAAAGTGAAATATGAAACTACATTATTTGTATAATACGTCCTGCAGCCTTTACACGTGCAGATTTCGAGAGTAAAATCTATTTTAATCATTCAAAGATACATAAGAAACAAACTATGTGTTAGAGTTTATAAACCTCAGCTATACTATTAAGAAATCAGATGATATTTTAGGAGTCATGCTCATGCTAGGGAGTTTTCCCTTTGTATGCCAAAATTAAGCAGAATCCCTACATTACATGTTACCAGTCCTAGCTATAATTACCCTGGAGTGGCATTCCATTGATTTATATTACTCAATTTAATGATAATAATCTTTAATTTCACAACTCCATAAAATCAAGTTCTATTTCTCACTGAGCTGTGCAAACTATAGATATTTTAACTGTCTCATTTAGCAGTAATTTAGTTGACAATTTAACCAATCTGGCTATCCTTTATGGCCGTTTATAACTGGATATGTTAACCTCATCAAAATTGCATATACATTGTCAATAAGTTGTTTTCTATCAATTGAACTTGGAAGTGTAATACCACTGGTACCATTGATTGGCTCAAAACTATGCAGAAGTTACCCTGTATCAGCCCAAATTCATCTAGTATTATTATGAATAAAGCATTGATAGCATTACATAAGTGATAGATTGTTTAAAAGAAACAATAATACTAACCTGTATAATTTTCCTGACTCCTTTCCACCATCCTTCACATATGTTTGGTAATGGCCACAAATTACACATTCTGCTCAATCATAGACCTATCTTAAAGTCTTCAAAAATATTGCACTGACTTGACTTCATTAGGAGCTGTAAATTAAATGATTGCCTTTAGCTTTTCATGACTATGAGATCATTTTTAGAGGTTGAAGTTTATTCTTTATCAAGACTTGAAAATACTTTGTATGTACCACCAAATCTTTTGAAGATTTGTAGATCTTTGGAAAATGAAAAATTATTAAAAGTGTTAGAGACATTTCTCATTCAAGAAATCTGGAATTTGAATCTGTCATTATTGCCATTCACAGTGGCTTTATTGATCCTTCTATCCTTTTGGTACTAGTAGTAAGAGATAGATATTGCTCCTGTTGTACAAATCATTACATTCTTCAAAAATTTCATTTGGAAAGTGATAATTGAGTGTTTAATTATAATAAAGGAGGAGTGAAATTTGATTTTTGAAATAGCCATGAATCCCAGGATTGGATAATAATATTTAGGGATTGTAAACATAAACCGTCTATCTCAATTCCACTTTGAACAACTACCCTTTTCAGTAGTTACTTTTATGATAAAGATTTTAATTCTTTTAAGATGTTATAGATCTTAATTTAATCAGGTAATCTCATCATATCACAGCTTTAGAGTAAATAAAGTGTTAGTATAACTATTATTACATTCTATCTTAACATTCTATGAATGTTTTTCCGATAATTATAAATATAAAGCATGCCTTTCATTCATCCTAAATTACATGCTAATCAAAACGAACTAAGAGAAGGAATAAATGAGGTTTATCATGTGCCTCTGAGAAAGAGGCAGAATTTAAACAGAGACAAAGTGATGTACTAGAAACATACTTGCCGATAGCTAAGTTAATTTAGTGCCAAGAAATATAACAGAAAAATTAAATCCTCCGCCTTAGTTACATTGAATTAAAAAAAAACTTACTCAAATATGAAATTATTGTAAGTGAATTGCAGAGTGTATTGAACATATTTTTAGATTTATCTAAGTAAGGTGTTGAAAAAATAACCACTTTTCAAGGGAAACTGGTAAATTTAATCTAAAATTACTTTGCACAATACTACATAACTACATCCGACACACGACATGTTTCGACGCATAAGCGTCATTTTCAAGTGTGGATAGGAAGATGGATGGAATACTACAAAGTAAATCGCCGCTCCGTCGAATTTATTCTCAGTAAAGTCCACTTTTCGATAGATTTCGATGTTGTTTCCTACAGAAAAGTATCTACATAGAGAGATTTAATAAAACGACTTCTTCAATTATCTTTATGAATTCCTGTTTAAAATATTATCTTTGAAACTCAATCAATAGCTTGTCGCATTTATGTAGTTCCTCGCAACAAGATTCAACCTCTGAATTGTTGGTTACCTAAACGAGTACCGCTAAAATCACCTCATTAGGCGCGCGCGTAGGTTACCGTCGGGGAATGTTTTCCGTAGGAGGGCTCCAGCCGGAGATCCTGTTTAGAGCTAATTAATCTTCGTAACAGCCTAGTTTTTGGGGCTTTATTATGTTTAACATTTGACCGACGCCAACACTAGCGGTGTATCGAGTTNCACTCAGAAAATTTTATAATGGGAAGAAGTGCTCCATAAGTGAGGTATCTTGTATTTTTGCCCAAAATTCTATTTTTTTATCAATGATATTAGTTCTCACTTCAGAGAAATATTACAAACACTAAGTCCATGAACCACTTGTATTTCAAGTTTGTCCAAATATTTAAAGATTCTCAATCCAAGTTGATTCTAGATACTGACAGTGATATTATGAAATAAGACAGATATGAACCATCTTCTTGACAAAGTGTAACACAAAAGCTTCAAGGTAAATACCTAACTGCTTACAAAATAATCATACATTAAATTAGTACAGTTGGTAGACTAGTCTCTTATATATATGAAATAAAGTTTGGGCATAACATCCCTATGAGGCCTACGTCTGGAAAAGTGGATTTACAGTGGGTAATACATGTCCACCACATTGCCTAGCACCCTTGTGGGTATTGTTGTTAGCCCTTTCACGTCACATTGGACCCATTACTAAATTAAGGTAGGTTTCCAATTTTTTTACAATGCTGGGTGAATATCATGCCCCCTTGCCACATGCCAAAAGGCAACTGGCAGGGTATTTATGTAGATCTAGATGAACATCATGGCTCCCCAGGAAACCCAAAAACACAGGACCACTTTCACCGAAGGCAAACTAGCCTCTTGACGGCATTTAAGTCTCCTATGTCTGATATAATGTAAATCAAAGATACATCATGAGGGTAAATTGGTACATTGATTCTCTTTGAGGAAATTCATACAAAGGATTTGCAACAAGTTCCAATAGTTGTAGTAAAATGTTCTAGAAAAAACATGCACAACGTAATTTCATTAATTTTGATGTTTGATCATTATACATTTGATCAAGGGCCCAAATTTTCTGTATCATCTAGACTTAGTGCATGTAATGGAAACTAATCAGTTAAAAAGGATACATTTAGGAATAAGGAACTGGAAATCATTTAGAGCTGATGCTTTTGAATTATGAGCATTAAAAATTGTTTAATTCAGGAATTAAAAATATTTTCCAAAAATTACATAATGCATATTTGCCATAAGCAAAATATGCATTCCAGTAATAGGTAAGACCATTAGTAATATTTTACTACCATTCCAGTAATAGGTAAGATGTGACTAAGTTACAGTATTGTGAAATCTGACATTGGTGCCACAGAATTGCAAAATATGCATTCCAGTAATAGGTAAGACCATTAGTAATATTTTACTACCATTCCAGTAATAGGTAAGATTGACTAAATTACAGTATTGTGAAGTCTGACATTGGTGCCACAGAATTGTTTTGAAAGGATTTTGTAGACTAGTTAAAATTTTTGTCTGTTAGCTAAAGCATGAATCACTTTCTTCTATGATATCAGCTACAATGAAGGTTAATGAGGAAGCAATCTTTAGCACCTTAGTTATCAGATTAAAATCTTCATTAGGATATTTAATGAAATATGCAATTTCACCTAATTGTAACATATACAAGAGTTCTTAACTTAACTGTAATACAATGTAAATGTCAAAAATCAATGTTTTAGCATAGGTAAATAATTTTGATCAAATGAAAAGTAGAATGACAAAGAAGAAATACTATTACAAGGATGCCTATAATGAAGTTGGATGAACGACAAAAACTTTGAATAAGAAAAAAATGCTTAATGAAATACAAAGATACTTTGCAAAACAGGTAAGGGTGATTTTGTTCAAGATGGTGCGCACCCAGGAAAAATCCCAAGGAAGAATGGACTTGAAAATAGTCTGATGGGATTGGGAATTGAACCCAGGTCTCCCAATTGCCGGTCGGGTGCTCTGTCCATTGAGCTATCACGGCAGAGTGTTTCCTTGTCCTTGCCCACAAAGTCTCCCAAATGGCTTGGAAAAATGTTCTGCTGGGATATTTCAACGGTCAGAGCACCCGACCAGCAATTGGGAGACCCGGATTTGATTCCTGGTCCTGTCAGACTTTCTCAAGTCTATTCTTACTTGGGAAGATACTTTGCAATAAAAAAATCGAAATTACATTGGCAAGTCACAAAAGTCAGTTTATATGCTGAGTAAAAACAGTATCATAACGCAGATTAGAAATTGTACATATATTTCCTACATCTGGAGCACCATTGTCTGATTTTTAAATTGCTCATAGATTATAATTAAAAACCTGTACTAGTTTTGTTCATTTCGTAAGAATTACCATATTTTTTTGGCTCATAAGATAAAATTTTTTCATTGCTGTTCATCATTATAATTAAAATTTCAACACTGAAGAAATCCCTGATAGGACTTAAAGAGAGGAAATAATCATAAAGTTTTTCTTTAAAATTTGAAACTGTAATATTACCTTTTATTGAGTTATATACCTATAATTTGAGTGTTTTTGAGTGGATGAAACATCCCCAGCAGCATGTTGATGCAGGTTGACTTGACTACAATGAAATCTATATCCAAATGTCACTATAATCCATAAGGGCTGATGCATTGCTTCAGCTGGAAAATGCGGTTGGCCGAGAAATTGATTCCCTCTTGTATGCATTTTAAATAATTTCAAACCAGCGAAGGCAATTCATAAGATATTTTATTAAATGCAATTACCACATATATCCAATATGTGGCAATTCGCCCAATAAAGACGTTTCATTATTATTATTATTATTATATACCCACATAATTTCAAGAGGTAAATTACGTTAAAAAATTAAATTTTATATTAATGTATTACAACTCTGAAATGTATTCATACTTATTGCATTTACATAGTATGTAAAAAGTAAATTAAATAAAAAATACTGAAAAATAATTAATAAAGATAAGAAAAATGAGTATTTTGTTATTTTGGAATAAAATAGTGTGCTATATGCTGATAAATATGGCAGTTGATTATCCAGTACAGCAAAAGGAGAGAGGATTTAACCAGGAAACCCTTAAACAAAATCTGAAATTCTAAGTATATGAACATGAAATCCAAGAAAATTGACCAAGATTGTAGAACAAATAAAAAAAGAATCATCAAAGTATAACTTCAAGAACTGAAAGCTCTCAGTCACGTAAGTTGTTTTTTGATAGTTTTTACTTGTTTTACTATTATGGCCATCAGTGGCCTGATTGCTTTATCGTTGACCAAGATATTTAATAGCAGACTGAATCAACCAATTTCAATTATTATAACCATAAGAAGATATTTCTCAATCATTTGCATTTAGTATGTACAGTTAATTTATGAATAAGATATTCATCATCTTATTCTGGTGAATAGCACTTCTTTTGAAGTTTTAACAAAGTGAGGATGAAGCTGCATTGAGACAAATTAAAGAGTGAATTGATTGTTAAATAATTGATTATAAATTAATTGATAAATATAATTATTTCATACTCAGAAAGTAAAAATGTCATCAATGTATATATATATATATTTTTTTTTAATTCCTTTTTCTTGAATTTGGCTTTTTTAAATGAAGGAGGAGAGATCATGGGACAACAGAGGAATTTGAACTGCAAAATCTCTGATTTATGGTATTTGACCTTAGAAAATATATCATGCACCTACAATGAAACAAAACATATCAAGCAATATTTGGTGGAACATTTTCATAATTTATTAAAGATTATGATGCAAAACTGGGCTTATTCCACAACAAAGAAAAACAATGTGACTGGTTTGGATGTGGTTACCTCATCATCTGGCCAAGAGAGGATACTATAGGCCAGATGGTGAGGTGAGATACCATAGTCCAGATGATGATGTGACCACCTCAAACCGGTTACATTGTGTTTTTCTTTATAGTGGACTAAGTCTAGTTTTGTATCATAATCTTTAATAAACATAGTACCTACAGTTTGTTTCTGTCATACTTGGTTATGGTCTGGTTAATATATCACCAAATATATGAGTTTAATATTTCATATAGGCAGGCCTCATTCTTATTAACCTCATACATTAATGTTTATAAAGGAATTTAACAGAAAAAGCAAATATCATGATAACCTTCAATGAAATAGTGAAACGTTCTTTGGGTTTTGCTTACCCAGGGGCATTTTTACATTGAATTGCTTTTTCTTTTGAAAGGGAACATAATCTAGAAAGCTACAGTTTTAGAATGAGAAGAATTAGAGTACCTTGTTATTAATTAATGCATTTCCAAACAAAGGTTAAAAATAGTTTGATTCATAGCTAAGAATGTGACATCTCCATTGAATTTTAAATTGCAAACAAAATCCTCCTTTGTATTGATCAAAATATAAGAGACAAATTGATATGAATGAATGAGATTTCAGTAATTAAGGAACATTAGAAATTTCATTGATGAATAAAAAAGGGAATTTACAGGTGAACTGTTGAGTGATGCCACAACTTGCAATGGAGGAAGAAAGAAAGGAAAATATGCGCCCAAAAAAATATGTGCTACCGAGCATGACAAATTTGTTGAATATGTGACAGAAATGAAGATTGCAGGAAAAATGAGGAAGACTGCGAGAAGAAGATGAAAAAGTATTGCTGAGAGAGTAACTGTAAAACAGGGAAGAGGTTATGGCCACAGTCTCTTAAACATTAGTTCTGAAATACCAAAATCTCATTCGATTTTATGGCTAGACAATGTATAGCTACTCTAAATAGATAGGGTGTAGTTAATCAGTGAGGATGTTTCTTTTAACAGAGATGTATAAAAATTGATATATTGTGAACCTAAAAAATCTAGAGTGAGTTGAATTGAGTTTTTGAATTATTACTGTGAACCATAATTCATGAATGAATAAATTACTGTGAACCGTAATTCATGAATGAATAAATTACTGTGAACCATAATTCATTGCAGCCTCTCTATATCCACGAAAGTAGCTTTTTATCAAATTAAAGTTATCACTATTAGTCCATTTCATGTTTCACACATTTTCAATATCAATGAGTTGCTTCAAAGAAATTTTCATACCAATACTTCATCGAAATGTCTTAGAACCTCCTATCATCCTATGATTGAAAGGGTTTAAGTATTGCAGTTTTGAGATATAAGCAAAAATATTTCATGTTTAAAAATAAAATTGTATTTTCATCTTACAGACTTTTTTAATCAATGCTTATCCTAAAACAATAAAATTCTTTGATGTTCCGCTCATCATATTCTAACCCCTCAAGAATTCCACAAAATTCATGAAAGTCTCTGAAGCTAAATTTATTGCATTACTTTCCTTTTGTCATTATCATTTAGATAATTCTCGAAGACCCTCATTTAAGCAAGGCATTAGCACAACTGACTTATGGGGTATCATCGTACCCATTAACTCCCATATTTTAACGATCAACAAATTTCTTCTGAGATAACTTAGAAGGTTCCTTCATCATCTCCTCTAACTGATGGATTTCTGAAGTAGACGATTTCCTGTGTCCCGAGATTAAACTGCTTCCCTATTGAAAATTCAATCATCTCGAGAATCATATCCGAATCGTTAACGATAATGCTGAAGTTGAAAGATTCCTATTTCACCAACTTGCATTATTTATAACCAAGATGGTAATAACGATCTTGAAAAATTCCTTTCTTCGTCGGCACGCCAGTAAATCTTGAATAAAGAAGACGTGATAATTAAATTCTCTACAAGAACGACATTCATGCCGGATGAACGAGCGAATGAATAATCCGAAAATGATTATCATTAAGTATCTTTAGGGGTTTTCACCGTGATATATCAATGAGTTATTAAATAAATATGTTGATATTTGCTTAATTATGATAACTTGAATGATATCAGTTGATATTTAATTTAATTTCTATTTCTAATTTTCATCTAGTTCCTATTTAAAGTGGCTTAATGAAGCTCTCGAAAAAAAATCAGCTAAAATACTGTGAAATATATGTATGTATATTGTACGTGAGAAGGACGATAGAACAGTTGGGCTACGTACTACTTCCGGAATGAATTGTAGACAATAAAACTTTTGATGTTGAAAAAGACGTAGAGACTGAAATAGACATAGACATCAGTGAAGTCTAAAGAAATCTTTATTTGTTCAATATTTGGAGAAATACTTAGAAGTAAGAGTGTTTCAGAGAATACTGCAATGCTCTTTTTCCCTGAAACATCAACGAAAATAACATCCGAGTGAAAATGCTGATTACAGGTCTAGTCAATACGGAGGCCGGTTACAACAAACCCAAGATAAATAAAAGAAAAATCCCGTATTTGGGATGGAAAAATATGAAAATTTTTCCTCCCGAGACAAATCGACTCGATCCCGAAGAGGGCATGATTGATTGCGATCCTCACATAAGAATGCAACTCAAATCGCCATTGGAACTCCCTCTCAAGGCTTTCGGAAAACAATTACTTAATCATTTACGGTCTCTTCCCATCCCTCGAATAAAAAATCCTTCATTCATATTCGATCCTTCGGCATGAAATCCTCCACAATCTCCTAGCTCCACCCTTGCAGAAATCCTCACCCACTCTTCCTCCTCTTGATCCCCAGATCTGCCTTTCCCCTACCATCCCCTCTCCTTTTAAACCTCTCACTCCCTTCCCACCAGGGCGGGGGAGCGCAATTAAAAAATATGGATGCGAGGAGGTAAAAAAGATCGGCATCTGGGAGGGGGAGAAAGCAAAGAATAAAAAAGGGAAAAAATAAACGAGGCTGCGGACGAGGAGGGCGTGGAACCCTCACTCCATCTCGTGGGAAAAGGGTTTATTAGCATGATGCTGCCTCTCCCCGCACTTCCCACCGTCTCTACAAACCTCCTTATTTTTGCCTCATGTGAGATGTCCTCCCTCCCCATTAAAGGCACTTCCCTTCGTATTTCTCTCCCACCCCGATATGAGGAACATCTCGCAAAAAATTTCTTCCCTTTTCCTTCGGAAAACCGTCTTCGAACCATCTTCTCGATGATCGAACGTTCCTCTCTCATCTTGCACCGCCGTACGGAAAAGGGGGGTTTGGCCACACATCTCAACGCCGGGACCATACCAACGAGAAAGAGCAAGCAATCGAGTCTGTATGGCGAGCCGGGGGAGGGAGTATCCTCGTTGCGCGCATGCCCTCCTTCTTTGCCCCCTCCTCCATTCTGCACACCCCTCTTTCCCCAATTTCCCTCTCTCCTTCACCTTCCCCATCGACCTGTACCTCATCCCGGCAGCCCGACTATAATATCTGGGAGGTGAGGGGGGAGTTGGGGAAGGAGGGGTCGTGAATGGGTTGGGGAGAAAGCAAGGAAAAGTGGGGGGAGAAGTCTTCGTTAAAGAGTAAAGATCGCTAGTTCTTGGGGGCAATGGAAGGTAGAGGTCGGGAACCGGAGGACTGGTAGTCCCTCTCTCGGTTCCCCACGGGACATTGCTAGGTCCCGTACAATTTCGAACCTCCCACCCACGCAATGCGGGTCGTGGGGAGTCAACCCACGAACCCCAAATAGAAACCTCTCGTTTCCTCCATAAAAACAGGAAGTGTCGCCGCTACCACTTTCCTTCCCTCTAAGCTACTCGGGCGGAAAAAAAATGTAAGAGCTGGAACCGAGGGAGAATAGCGGAGGGAACGGGAGGCCGTGTCAGGTGGAAATACGGGAGAGATGGTAACCATAGTGACGACTTGGACGCCTCATTCCGCCTAAAGGTAAGGGGTGGTGTTTGGTTGGTCCGTCGCGGAGGAAGGCGAACGAAGGGAGAGGAGAGGAAACGATGAGGAAAAGTGAAGAGGGAGAGAGAACGAAAGAGAAGGGGATGGAGATGGAGGATGGATGGATGTATGGAGGGACACAGCGCGGAGCTCTGTTGAAATCAATATCGGTCCGCGACGAGACAGTATTGTGTGAGAGTCTACAGAGATGAGGGGGAGGGTTGTTGAGGGAAAGGAATGAAAGGCAAATGAAAGGAGGAGCGAGAGAGAGGGAATGGAAAAAGAGCTCGATGGAGACGAGGAAATTCCACGCTGGTTGGGTTACTATCGTTGAAGGAGGCTTGATACAAGGATATGGTCGGAGAATTAGAGGAAGTAATACTAGTAGTCTTAGGGTTCGTAGTAAAAGTAACAATGACGCGTAAAATGGGCGTAGTTATTACGATACTAATTATAAGCGTCGTGGATACGAAACGCTGATGATGACATAACGGAAGATTTTTAAAGTAAAAGCATCGGTCACACTTCCTATTCCTACGTTAAACACAGAGATTCTACGATAAATATTATCGGGAATCAAACTTCGGACTAAAGCCTCCTCCAACTAACTCTTTTACATCGGAAAGGAAGGAACGAGGAGAAGATAGAGAAAAAGAAACTCGGCGATGCCATTTATTTGGCAAGCCGAGGGAATCAACGGGGGGAGGTCTGTGGAAAGCATCCTACAAACCGTTCCTTTCTTGGGGGGATTTTTTTCGCAAAGCACGACCACCCCGCACCCCCACATCCCTACGGCAAGCTCCTTTCTCTCCCCCAACCATTCCATTTTGTGAACCCGCTGATTGAAAGCGTCTCAAACCTCCCGGATGAGGTGAGAAAACATATTTTCTGCTTCGAGCCGAAAGCTTGGCGGGGCGAGACGTTGAGGGGGGGCGTCGGATCGGGCCCTTACTGTAGGGGGGAGGGGGGGGGGAAGTGAAGGGGGAGTTGGAAGAGGAAAAAAAAATCCGTGAGGGGGAAAGATTGCTTGAACCGTGAGGGGAGGCAGATATGCCCACTGAAGAGGTCATGTGTGGGGAAACAGAGGCGCGAGAATGGGAGGCAAAGAAGGTGTACGAAGGGAAAAAAACGGAGAAGGATGCCGTTGAAAAGGATGGGAAAGGGGCGGAGACGGTTTAGGAGGGCAGTATTAAAGTCGGGACGTATTTTAGGAGGGGAATAATGCTGAAGAGGTGAGGAAAGAGGTTTGGAAAGAGGGATGGCGATCGCGGAAAAAAGGTGGATGATGGAAAGAAGAGGTCATCGAGGTATGGTGTGACGCTGAGGGATGAATAAAAAGAGGAGGGAAGATGAATATGTAATATTGATTGTGCTCAAAATGATCCGCGGGAGGAGACGGAATGCGTGGCAGATTTTTTTTACGCCGTCCTCTTCCAATTGGTAGAAGGATGCGTGCCGTGATTTGCACCTAACGAGATATTTTTCAGGAAGGGGCGTGGGGAGTTGAATGAGGTTTTTACGACTGGAGTGGCCGATGCATGGCCGGAAAAATGTATCTGTAGATATAAATGCTTTATG
Organism: Ladona fulva; assembly: GCA_000376725.2. Classification (NCBI taxonomy): domain Eukaryota; kingdom Metazoa; phylum Arthropoda; class Insecta; order Odonata; family Libellulidae; genus Ladona; species Ladona fulva. Next base: position 2,538,253 of record KZ308144.1, read on the forward strand.
CATATTTATACGTGGCCAAACACTCCATTTTTTCCCCACCCGTGTCTCGACTCCGCGCGAAAACGACCCGGTCTGTACGGAAAGGCACCACTGCGAGGATAAAAGAAAATAATGGGAGAGGCGGAATGATATTTTCCCGCTTCCGCACGTTAATCGTCCGATGAAAAAAAATCGAGATATACTCCAGAATGATAGAGAAAGGAAATGATTCATCGGAAGTGGCTCGAGCTTACTCAAGGAGGATGCAATGAAGGGCAAACTCGCTTCAATTCAAAATTAACTAATTACTTCATAAGATAAAATTGCTAAAATTCTTATTTTTAAATAAAAAACATTCGCTACGCTAGACGCCAGACATCACAACGAAACCAACAAAGTAGCTTTGCTCTTCGAACTCGATCAGTATTAAAACGGATTAACTTAATCGGAGGGTAAAAAATGAATCGTTAAGCCTTATTTCCTTTGGGTTTAAGACAACCAAATGAGGACAGAGGAGCATATAATATCAGGAAAGGAAACATTTAAATTTATATAAAAGAAGTTTCGCAAATAAAAGGGTTGTAAAGATCGGACGATAAGTGAGGCTGGATCGATTTATTTCCTCCGATTTATCCTCTTTTCGCTTAATTAAGGAAAGCCCGGCCGAGCAAACACAATCTATCAAGCAAATAATAATGCGAAAAATATTCGCTTGCTTTGAGCATTTAGTATGTACATCGTAGGAACTGTATCAATAAGGACTGAGTTATTTCCGCTCAAACAATTCCATACTTCCTTTCGTTGTTTGTGCGAGCGTTTATTTAGTTCTTTTCCGAGGATTACGTCTTTTTTAATGCAGTTTAATTAAGCGCCCGAGAAAAAAAGGGTTAAGCATTTTCTACGACCTCAGACTCGGATAATTGATCGAAGATAATGAAAGGTTGAGGAAAACTGAGCTCGTTTTCATCCGCGGAATAAACTAGTAAAAATCTCTCGGGACCCCGTTTTATTTCCCAAAACTCGGAAGTCATATTTCCGAAAAGGCTCGATAGGTGGCGCATAACCCCAAATAAAAACAAAAGAGGGGAAAACTTCCGCGCGGAAAAACCTATCGAAAGACCACCTACTTCTTTCCTAAGTATCGAGTTATACGAAAACTTTATTCATAGCGAAGGGAACGTTTCCTCCCAGAAAAACTTTCCTTTTATTGATATTTAGAAGTTAATACATCAAAACAAGCCCACTCTCCTTGTGCCCTTCCCCTCTCACCGAGATTTTTTTTAAATAACTCTCGAAAACTTCTATTAAAAACTGCCAACCCTTCTTTTCGCCAGGAGAACACTTGCTCGACGGTATACACGGCAGTCGTCCGTGGCTTGGAAATGGAGGGAAAAAGAAGTTGGTCTCGAAGGAAAGCGACCGTGAGGGCAAAAGGAAAGTTATAAAAGTGCCGACTTTTTATCCGAGGAAGGAAAGCAAGGGGAAAGGAAGCGAACGAGGATTGAGAAAGGAGGGGTACGATTGTCAGGCAAATATTTGAGCAAGGAACACGCGCCATTGAGCCCAGCGATTCGCAACCTAGCGTTTAAAATTGTAGCTCGTAATTGAATTGCTTTCGATAAAGGAGACCGTACTTATCGAATAAAAAATGTCCCCGCCCGCGAGGCTACTCAAACGAATTCGAAGATCGTCTCGTCCCATTTCCTGCTACAGCGATTCCGCGATTTATAACCTTTAGCGTCGCTGTTACGTGTTTTTTATCTCCCTTCCTTTACGTCTGTCGGGCCTTATAAAAAAGAAACGCTCGGGCTGATAACCGTCGTGGATTCGATGCGATTCGAGATGCTCTTCTGGAGCGTGGATGGAGTGTGAAATTCCTCCGAATAAAAATCTCTTTGGATCTATCCGTGACCCTAAAGTTTTATTCGGAAAATTTTTCGGGAGGTTCGTACGAGTTCCAGATGTTTCTCGTCGTTTAAAAATTTCCGGCGCCGATTTTTCTCGGCGTTGCGAATGGAATTTGGCAGAGTTTCCGACTTTATAAACCATAAAGTTTTTACGAGGGAATGTGCCCAAAATAAAGCATATTCTCGATATTCGGCCGCTGATTGTATCTGAATTCGTTGATGAAAACACCAGGATTTTAAGTTTTGAGTGAGGCAAAATATTCCGTTTCTACATTGAAGAAAGTGTAATCCTCTAAATAACCCCAAAAAATTAGCGATCGAAGGAAATATTTTAATAATGTAAAAGTAAGAAAAATTATACGATTTGATCACCCCTCTGATTTCAAGAGAAGATTTTTGTAAAATGTTATTCGAAATAAAGATCGCTAAAAAGAGCTATCTTTCCATTTGATTCTTAATCTAGCAGTATTATTGTTTAATAAAGAAAATAATAAAAGTAGTAATTACGTGGGACATCTAGAATGGGCTCCAAATTTCCTTGTAAATACTTTTGTCTCGCTAATAAACTACTCAGAAAATCGAGATTTCGAGAATTGGTATTAATTTACTGCAGAAGAAATCGTGAGGATTCTCGCAAGCTAAACATTAGCTATATGTAACGAATTGACAACTACATTTTTATATATTGCATTGTACACATGCAATGCTTTTGAACTCGACTTTTAATGATATAAGTGACTCCGATTTACTCCTAGTTTGATTACGTAAACGCGAAATAATTTCATTACCAAAACTGACGCGACGTTCATAAATAAGCTCTCGAAAATTAGGACATAAACAAAGATTAAAGTACCAAACAATATTAGAAGACTAATATCAGTTAATTAAATGCAAATTTCTACTGAGTTTCTCCCTTTTTCTTTTTGGGAGAGATAATCGACCTAACAAATTCAAATTAGGGTGACCCTTTCTAGGTGATTACGAAAGTCAATAAGAAACTACTTAATTAAAACTCTAGCAAAAGAAAAAGTTCCTTAGAATCGCGCTAAATTAAACTTCAAATCTCCGTTTCGCCAACAAGCGAGGTAATGATCCCAACTAACATTCCATCCATTAAAAATTCAAATTAACATTTCACAAGTTAATGACCGCTATTTACTCTGAAATTTGAGAGACAAATAATTTAGCAAATCTGCGGCTTTTGCCCATTTAACGAAGCATTCTTTCACCGCTTGCTTTCATAAATTTTCACCGTGGAAAGCTGCGTACATAGGTAATGCGACCTATACGATAAATGCCTAAAAGGATTGACCGTTAATGCTCTTCTAAAGATCTTTAACAATACATAATTAGTTATACTATTTTACCCCATCCGGGCTTGAATTATATTATTTTATTCATGGAGGATATTTCCTTCTGACATTGAGGCTGGTAGAATAATTTTCGCGATATCTAAAATTTTCTACCCCTTCACGTCAACGTTACAAGGTTTCAGCTATGTAAATGCTGGAATTTTGTTTACCACATCCACATATCTAGACCCGATTTGTAAGTTAATCAAGCAATCAAGCTTTTAGTGGAAAATAAACATCAAGGCAGAGCGAGAGAGCATTGAATTTACTTTGTGTATTTTAGGAGCTACAATTAGAAAATTAAATTAACGTTTCAATTGTGCATATGAAAAATAATCAGAATTCCTTATAACATTGAAATAATATATGAAAGTGTTCTTACAGTTAATTATAGGTTATTTATAGTGCCAATTGTCTATATTTTTGCATTCCTTCATTAATTTGAATTGTTTCTTAGTTATTTCATATTTAAACAGATCGTTTAATATTTTCCGCTCGTAAAGAACTGTTAAAGTAGTGCTTGTTAATTATATGATATATTTAATGATAAGAAAATGTGTTATTTAAAAAATGACAGATGATATTCAAACAAAGTATTCGTATAATTTCCAAGAAGAAACGAACATGAAAAAAGTCTGACGGAACCGGGACTTTTTTCATGTCCGTTTCTCCTTGGAAATTTTCCTAGGTGCACGCCTTATCGTGCCTTTAGGCACGTGTACTATAGTACCTAGAAGCCCTTTCCTTGTTCGTATAATTTATTTCAACTTATTAATACGATTTAAGTCCGAGCATTTCTAAACAAATAAATCAAAGTAATTCCACTACCAAACAGACTTAACGAGGAGATAAAACAATTCAAATTTTGAAAGTCAAAATAAACGCATTTAATCGACTAATAAATTGCGCATGAACGTATGGATAAACGGAAAAAAAACTTTATTACGCTGGATGTTATCTTTCATTCTTATGCGAGCTACCGAGGACAGATCCAGATTAGTTCATTCCTTATTTCAGCCACTGGAAATCCTAGTTTTTACATACGTGAGAAGGAATTTGCACCACAAATTTACTGCAGATGGAATAGAAAAGTACGCAAAATGGGGAAAAACTAGGTCTGGGGTGATAACTATTAGAAACAGGTCAACGAGATTCTAGAACGCGAGAGATATCCGAGGAAACGAAAATCCCCCTTCTGTAGACGTAGATCCCAACTCTCGATTTACGAAATCCTCTCCCGCCACGACAAAGGGTATGGAAAGGAAAAAAAATACGGTAAAAGGCAAGCTCTTAAAGGAATTTCGCCGGGATCGATATGCCCTTGTTTGTAAACAGCCACAAACCTTAACTACGGTCACGTATCCGCAAGAGTGAAAAAGGAAAAATCGGAAGAGGGTTACCGAACTTTTTACTCCCCCATCGCATCTCTTACGTTCCTACTCATTCCGTTCAGAGGTAAAATTCACGTCCTTGTATACCCACATTCGATCCCAATCGATGGCTGTCTCCAGCTACGTGCCCCGTTCACGAAAGGAAGGAAAAACGTTGGAGAAAGTATGAGGAAGGAGATAGCTAACATCTTAAAAAACCGCACACCTGAAGCTAGGGAAACCTCCATCTTTCCTCTCTACTTCCCATCCCTTTTGCATTAGCCGATCTACATACCGAGGCACAGTCTCCCTCGGGTAAACTTTTCACCTCCATTTCCTGAGAAAGAGCGAGGAACCTGCCTTGCTCACACAACACACATCCGGGTGACATGCCTCCCCGCACTTTCTTCCTCCTAGTACGGGTCCAGAAAAATCGTAGGAACGGGGAAAGGGGTAAATGGGGGGCTTTTCTGAGGGGTACGACGTAAGGAGGGAAAGGGTCGAGACACCCTCTCCCGCATCACTCCTCTCTGTCAACCTCACAGTCAGCCCTTCCCTTTCTCAAGGGTCTACTCCTCGTACCCCTCTCCTTTCCAAGTACTCTCTCTCTACTCCTTGAAATTCATGTCCCTTCTCTCGTACTCATCTCCCTCATCCAGTCCCTAACCCTCACCTTCTCTTATCCCGACTAATCCTTCAGTCTAGATCTTGGCGGCATAAGATCATCCTCCCCTTCTTCCTTATATTTACGTTTTATGTAACTCTATTCGGAACTTTCCGAAAGGGTGAGATTTTTTCCGTAAAAAACCGCTGATACGAACGGTGTTTATGAGAGGGCGTCGGGGATAAAAGAGTAACGAGATTATGCTTTAATACTCGGGGAGTACAGAATGAGAGGATGGGGATGGAGAGAGGAGGAATTGATTACATCACCCCGTGGAATTTTGAAACCCGAACGGCCTTTATCTCCTGGGATTCTTTAACTTCCCAGTGAAATGCTGATTGCTGACGATGTACCACGAGATATTTGGATATTATTTCAGCAATGAAGTTTCGATTAAGGTAAATGTTAACGCAAAGAGTATTAAACGATTAACGAATAAATTTACGCGAATAAAAGTTTTATTGCATTTCTATAGTATTTTGATCTTCTCAAGAAAGTAAATTAATTGGATTAATACGACATTAGTAGTATTCTCAAAATGATTTTATTAACAAGATCTTAATTCCGCAAGATATAGATTACATTCTAAATAATTAACTAGTATATGAAATACATCTTCCAAACATCATGCGTTGTGACGCATCTATGTCGGTAATAATACCTGTTATAAATTGATAATTTTATAAGAACAGCACTAACCATGTCCTAATTATGATTCGAAGTAAAATCATCTAATCCCGGAAAGGATGGTTCCTATCATGCCTTTCACCTTATCACTAGAGAGACTCTCCCCAAGAATAACGGAAATTTTAAATCAAATTCAATAGATTTGCCTTGCTAATGATTTTTTATCTTCAACAAGGCTATATAATCAATTAAATCAAACGCATTAAAAGCTATTCATTTCTGTGTACAATACATAATGCAAGGCTATTCATCCGAGTTAAAAGATTTTTTATTTATTAATCTAATTAGACTAATATTTACTTGTGTTCAACAATTTATTTTTACACACAAATTGGATGGTTTTTGAGTGATTTATGCAGTTATTTTTGGGTCACAAGAGGACATTCTTCATAAAATAAAACGGAAAAATTTTATTTTGTAGAAAATTAATAGCTATCTGCAGTTACTTATTGCCAAATCTTAAAGAATATCGAATAATTGATATAGAATTAGAAACGGCAAAAATAAACGTGAGACTTTTACCCCAACCATAAATGCAAAATTTATATTTTAAGCAGAATTTAAGACTCAACTGAGATCTCATTATAAAATAACAATACAATTGAAAATAAATTGAAGATTAGGTAGCAAGAAACGAATAAATGGGGAGAACATTTTCTCGAAAAGGTTCCCACAGTGATAATTCAATCGCAAAATTTGATTTGAATGATTCATAAAGATATTCTCTCAAACTTTTGCTGTGTGATTAAGACTGTTACAGAATTCCATGCATTTTTTTAAATGCCAGATAAAGAGAGATATCTGCTTATCCTTACGTGAAATATCCGGATAATTTGCGGGGATTCTTTTCTTTTTCTCTCTGTCCCTCCAATCTCAAACTTTATAGCCCGTCCAAAGTAGAATGATTCCCTTCTGAGTGAAAGGCAAGGAATCAAACGGTTCTATTCGACCAAGTTTTCGTAGGTTGAAAAATGAGATGAAAGATGAAAAATCTCTTGAGTTATAGGAGGGAAATACTTTTGCTGAAATTCAGGCGGCAAGTTTTTCTGCCGTAAAAGCATCGTAAAATCGGAATTTTTGATGGGAATCTACTAACACTTTCACTTTTTTTGGAGAGATTTCAGTTCAAGAAATGTATTCATAAAATCATTTCATCACTGCCAAATGTTCTGACTACGGAACTTAAAATAAAAACTTATGGAGGATAACTGGAAACCTGTATAGTGAAGAAGGTCTTTTCAAATAAATATCGATGTATCGGTGTAACTGAGGATAAAGGCATCAAAGAAATATATTGGACACGAGAAAAAATCAGTCATTCTCTCAAAGGTGAGGAATTTCAAAACTCTATTCAGTCTTAATCAGGGATATAATAATATTTAGGTCTTCCTTCCATTTCATCTTCCGCGCTTTCCGCTAAATTACCTCCTCTTTTTCCAGAATTTTTGACATTTACTTTTCATTAATCATGGCTTAGTACACAAAAATTCAATTAATTCTTCGTTTTGTCTTCCAGTCAATTGCGATAAGGATTCCCGGAAAATAAAAGAAAGTCCACTTACTCTCTCGAAATACCCCGCTGTTCATTTCCTTTGAGAATATATCATCTATTGCCGACTTCAAACACCGTGTGCCCATTGTTTTCTCCTTCATTCCCCCACAATTTCCTCCAATTCATTCAAAGAGCGAGAACAAAGCCGAAACTACGGGAATCCTTCCCTCTTGGATCGTAACTTTTTCATACGCCGGCATATCCGACGAAATCCTCTTCCCTTTTGTTTATCGCGTTCCTCTCCTTTTTTCCGCCTCCGGGATCCTCCGCTATTTCTTGAGTCCCTCATGGTTCTATCCCAGGTCCCCTTTTCTTTCTCCCCACTCACTCGCTCAAGCACACGTAACGCAGAGAGACTTTCTAAGTTGAATCAATCCTCACCTCTTCCTTCGCATCTCTCTCTCTTTTTCTACCATTTCTCTCTCTTCTCTCTTTCGCCTCTCTGCTGGGAGATGGAGATCAGAGAGCCTGGGTGGGATTGCGGCTTATATTCTGAGCTCCTGCGGCCTACGTGGGCGGGTGATGAGAGACCACATAAAGAGGAAAGCGAAATTGCCCTCACGGAATTCTCAATAAAAATCATAACGGCCGCTACGACAGATGAGCTACCCCGCTGCCAGTTTAGCGGTATTGCGGCCTTCCTCTGATAACTTCTTACGTCCGAGGCTAATTCGTCCGTTTTTATTACGCGGAAAAACGTTTGGAAAGCAGGTTCGAGGGTGGAGGTCGTTGCGTTGATGCAAATGCGAGTTTTTGTACCTCGCGAAAGGGAATAATTGAGCGAAGATTTCTCTCTTTCCTCCCTTTTTCCGAGCCGAAATTTCGGTGAATGAAAACGCACGGCATTTCACCTTTATTTCAATATCCCTCTCCCCTTTTTGCCCCGACCTCTTCCCTCTGCCTCCTTCCCACCTTCTCACCCAGTCGTGATCCATAGCTGGAGGCATTTTTGTATCCACCGAACATGGCTCCGCCTCTTTCAATCTTTCGCATTTATTTATGTTGGGTTGTTTGGAAACAAGGAGAAATGCTTTGAATCTTCAATTTTATGTTAGTCGAGGAGGAAAAAATGCGTGATCTTTCCTAGCGTTTCGAATGAAATTTGTGAATGTTTGTTTAGGGGCCCAAGTTTTAATAGGCGAATACCGAATCCATGAGTCGACTTCTTTGCCTAAGGAAAGAAAACGAATTACAAAGGTACATTTGGAAGACTTTTTCGGAGAGAATAATAGGTTTTCCTCATTCCATACTATCCAAATAACGGGAAAATAACGAAAACGTTTGATTTACAAAACAACTTTTTCTTTTTTAATTTCTCAGGCAATATTTTGAAATGTAAATATCTTGGTATGTGTACACAGTCATCAGTCCGAAGGCCGATTTGAACCCTCATCAGCTACCAATAGCTTTGGAGAAGGAACGATGCTTTTCAGGCAAGATATAATTTCGGCGTTAAGTACACAAAACTGCAGCAAAATTATCATAACGGTAACACTTATCACATTATTCGATAAGGAGGGCAATTATACAGAACAAATGCCATCATTCTGCTTCACACGTACTTCAGTAGCTTTCACATTAACACAGCCAGGAGGAAGATTAACACAAAAGGAGAACAGATGATACATTTAATTAATGTATCTTCCGTTTTCTTTTTTGTCCATTTTACTTTTTCCTTTTTGTTTTGTAATATTAAGAAGCCCGCCGAAAAATGCTCTCACAATTAGATTGAATCCCACAGAACTAGAGAAAGAATACCGATGATTTTGTAAGAAGACCTTTAACAGTTACGTTTAACGAAACCCTTCAGAATTACAGTGGATATGCAAGAGACGGAGAAGGAAGCATGTTGGACGTTAGGGATGGGAATTCTCAGCACAGCTACCGCAAAGGAATCTGGAAGGGAATATATTTTCAATGCACGAAGGAATCTTTTAGAGGCATCGCTGAGAACGATCGGAATTCATGCTTTTCAACGTGGAACTGCTTAACACTCAGATCTGATCCACTTTGCGTACTCAGAACTGAAGGTGGATTTCCTATCGAATAACGGGCTATCTATGACCATATAGATAAAGAGGACTAACACACGCACTATTATTCAAGGAACTCTACATACAACCATCCTCTACTATATCACATGTTTTCATTTAAAATTTGTAACAGCACAATAATACATGAAAAATAATTCTAAAAATAGCTGGCACTTATATTGCCTCTATGATTTTTAATGGTTACATGTATCAATATATCATCTTTGTGAGGGAGAGAAATTTTGATTCCAACTTACAAGTGTATAAAGCGGAATACTGACGAATCTACGTAACCAATGACTATGGTTGCACTAATATCTGCGAATGAGAGACGAAAAATAAGGATTAATTGATTTTGTAGGTTGTTTTAAGTATAAAGACTAATCTTGAAAGTCTCTCCTCCGCACGCTTAGGGGGCAATTTATGAAAGTCTAGTTTACAGTAGAATGAAATATATTTTCAATTGTCAACGAGAAATGAATCCTTAAGATTTATTTGTCAACTCACTCCTTGGGTAAGTGTATTCACACTCACCCAAGATGCTTGGAGGGTGCAGTGTAGAAGAAAGCTTTCAAACCATCGTGTTACGTTTATTTTTTCTATAACCCTCACGTAATACGTAAGTATTCTAATATTTAAAATTTGATTTCATGATTAAAAAGTGCACCTTAAGAATGATTAACGTTTGCATATAATTTTATAAATATTTTTAGCATCCAAATCGTACTGAGCGGCCTTCAACTTAATGAATGATAAAACATTTATGGATCATTTTACATTGATTTTAACGTAAAAATTGGCGCAAAAATACACTTTAATTTATATCATTGTATCCACTTTAACAAACGAAAAGTAAATATTCGAATTTCCGAATTAAATGAAATCCAGAGAGTAAAACGCAAAGCCTTGCCATTATTATTTTATTATTTTACATTTAAATTTTAATTGTTTTATATTTGTATTGGGACTTTAATGAATGTATTTGTACATTAATACATCATTCATTAACCCTCATTATGAATATATTTTATTTAAAGAGACAGATTCTAAACACGGCAACATTTGTAAGGAAATGTAACAAGATGTTTCATTCAGTTGATAAATTATCTTTAAGGTTTAGATTTTTCAGGTAGTTTGCATTTACGACAACAACTTATATTTCAAATTGAAAAACTTCAAAAGATTTGAAAATACAATTTATTAAGGCCATATAGAATTTTCAACCAAAACGCGTGCTATTACGAATCATTAATATTTTTACTATCTGTTCACTGAGCATTCGTTGGAAATTATAAAATTATTGTAAGAATCCATTTGATGTCACGCAGTGTTTGATCCCATGAAACTCGCACAACTACGTAAAGTATTTATTATTCAATGGCGAAGGTATTGATTCATGAACGTGAACTAAGCGGTACGATTGGCGCCGGAGGGGAACAGATTAAACGGAATCGTTCGCTTTCTACTTTGAAAGATATTTCAGTTCGAAACACGGGGAATGAAAAATTTATGAAAAAAATGATAGAAGAGTCAGACAATAAATTTTGTTCATCTCATAGTATGAACAGAAGTTGGGATAATAGGATAGCGTAATGTTGTCTCTTTCCTTTTTTATTTCTTTTGCGTTAGGGTTTCATATCCATTTCGTATTAAACACCTCAGTAGTTCAAATACTACTTAATCGGACTACCTAAGTGGAGATCAAGAAAACCAATCGTATGAACAATCATTCCCAAACCATCTTTTCATTGCAACCAATAAATAGCTGAGAAATTTTACATTTCAGCCGGATTTTCTCTAATATTACGTAAGATTCCGCTATTCTGTTGTCTCACACGAATTGAATATAGTTTAGTGAGTAATTAAGGATATCAATGAACGAAGGAGATAATAATAATTATAGTGCCACGAGTTACAATGAAGCTGTGATAAACAGGCAAAGGAAACCATTTTGGCTCACCTAATGTTAGAACCGGTCCAGGATAAAATAAAGCACGAATAAAAACTGGTAATTGCTGTAATCAGCCAAGAATCCCATGTTTGTTTTGTTACAATAGTATGTGTATTTTGCCGTTATTATTCTCTTTTGCAATATATAATATGACTGTGAGGCAACAACCAAATCAAGACTTGTATGGCATTTGGAGATATTTTAAGGGGAAATCAGTGAGAGGCCTAATAATTTATACAAAGCAGATTTATGAATATGATTAGAAATAATGTTACTGCTTACTCTTACGCATTCTCGAATCGCACTACTCCATATTATCAGCGGCTTCTGCATATTTGATAACAATTAAATGTGAGTTTACGTGCCCTTAGCTGTTCAATAGATAATTTTTTTTTAAATTTTGCTGAATATAAGATCAAATTTCAGCTTGACTAATTTTTGCGATGGAATTTCACTTGTTAGGATCTGCCTAATTATTTTTTAATTGCTAGATTACATAGAATGTATCATTTATGAGATGAATATGTTAAATTACTAAATAGTTTAAGTTAATGGTATTGGTTAGTTAGATTAAAATAGACGTGGTATAACGGCCTTAGTGTTGTTAGATAATTTTTTGTGCCAAAATTTAGATTATCAAATATTAACAAATATCATCGTTTGGCGTAGGTCCGTGATAAACCATTATTTTAATTGCCTTTGTTCGGAAAGAAACCATTAATGTACGCTCTCTCAAGCTATTGAGCATAAGGGTAGTGAACTCGTACAAATATTTCATTGACGGTAATCTGACAGAAGACACAAAAGGCCATTCCATCACCATGAAAATCGAAAGAGAACGCAATCTTTAAAGTCGAGCGATAAGAAATGGGACCACAAATCACCGAGAAATAAATACGAACCCGGCGACAACCGAGAGGGAGAACGACTAGCAGATACAGATGTCCTGAATTTTGATCACCCGTCATTCGCAGCGCAGCATCTCTGACCTTCCCCCACCAAAAAATGGCCATCTCTTCAGACGTTCAAGAGAGAGACGCCGAAAATAATCGATCAATCGCGGAAAGCATCGGAATCAGAGGAAAAAACGCGTAGCGAAGGGGGGGCACAACGACTCATGACTCGGAGTTCCCGCCACCGTTAAATTCGAACCTAGATCCTCCAAATTGGCGTACCCCTCCCCCGGCCACCTGTGCATCGACCAAAAGGATGGACGTGACGTTGGTTTCAACGTGGGAAGACCGGAGGGGGGTGTTCGGGGTGACAGAGCGATGACTGTGGGAGAAAGGGTACGGGGGGGTAGAGACTGGTTCTGGAATGAGAGACGATGGGAGAAGTTAGGTAAAAGGCTGTGGGAGAGGAGAGGGCAGCATCAGCGTTTGTGAAATTTCGGAGGGGTAAAGCTTTCCACGCTGCCCCCCCCCCCCGTGCAGAGCGTAGTACGGGTACTCACCGTACGCGGATGAGGGCGGCGCTGTCCACGGTGCTATAGTAACAGCCAAGGCGGGGATAGCGGGGGGCATTGCGGGGGCTGGCGTAATGGAAATGGAGGCGAGGAGAGGTGGAGGGAAGTGAAAGAGGTACAGGATGATGAGAGGATAGTGTGCGTGAGAGAGAGAGAGGGTGGCAGGTTGTAAATGGCAAATGCGGGGAGGGTAGCGAGTAGTGCAGGTCTCATGGGGGAGGTATGCTCGTTTCTCCATGCTAAAACCCCTGAAAAAAACTCTACCCACCGTTTTTACGCCCCTCTCCTCCTCGCCAGCGCCAATCTCTTTCTTTTCTCCTTTCTCCTCCCCACTTTCTCCCCTCGTCCGCTTCATTTCTCCCTCATTCTTCCCCCTTCGTCTTCCCACTCATTATCTCCAGTCCGGCGTTCCCATAATCCTGCCTTTCTCCTCTCTCCGCATCTCCGGCTTCCTTACTGCTCTCGGTTTGCTGTGGCCATTTCCAGGGTTTTTTTCCGCTCGCATTTCTCGGAATTTCCTCCTCGCGTTATTACCTCGGGGAAAAGTTGTAAACTTGATTATGCCAAAATATGCCGCGGGTAGGCGAATGGATGCGTGTACATATATTTTTCCGTCCGGAAATCGAGAGGATTATATAAATGAATAGGTCCGTTTATTTCTTTCTCGGTATCATTTTAATACGGAGAAATAGAGAGGATTTGCGGAATTTCGAACAGATGGGGAAAATTCGTTTGTGTACATGTTTCTTGCTGTATATAACGGCGAATATTCCGACCGCACATATTTGGCACCGATATCAGGATTAAGAAGGAATGCTTTTTGGTTTATAATTTACTTTCTATGACCCTAACGAGAAAGAAAGATTGCCAACTTATCTTTGGCTCAATACACTTTGTTTTCCTTCGGATAAAATTGAAAATACGTAATGTTACCATGGTGTCCTCTCAACGCAAGGGTTATTTCTACTTCACCATGTTATGGAGTCTCTATGATATTTTTGCCGAAGGAAAATCATATCGTATTCATAAGGTTTTAATCTTAAATTTGAAAATTGATTCCAATTTTATAGCAGTATGGAGACATAAATAATCAAAAGTTGTAATCGACCAACGATTATTTAGCAATCGCTCAGGAGATCGCAATTGATCCGTCGAGAACGCCCGCAATATGTATTAATACTTTATATGATGAATAGATGTGATTAATTCATTTAAAATTTAAGGTTGAAATTAAGGTGTTACTGCTAATAATATACTCTTAATCGCGAGTGTAAACTGAAAAATAGCAATATGTTTCAATATCATGTTATCTTATAATAAAAACAAACATCATATTATGGTCTTCTATTTCACGAAGAAATATCGCACGACATTTATACTGAAAATATTAATTTCGATAAAAATTTTAAATGTATTATTTTTGAAACAAAGAAGAGACTTTGTTTGCGTTTTATCCAAGGAATAACGAAACATTAAGGCCCAGATTACTGATTACACACCGATACCAATGATATGAAGTCTCAAGTGTTCTATATCAATCTTAAAATAAAAAATCTTTGCAATTATCGGCTGAACAAAGATTAATGAGCATATTCATGACAGGGATTGAAATCATACGTGCCGAAAAAGGCGTCGAGGTTACTGTTTCATGTGATATTTCTTCATCTTGTCAAAATAGGGCGATATGCAAATTTCTCGTACTAAAATATGAGAGTTGCCTTACCTAAATGAATGTAGAAAAAATTATCGAAATAGCATCAGGCAGCTGGTTCATCGTTTGTAAGGGCATAAGTTATTGATCCGGCAGAGATGAGGGCAAAACATATCCAGAAAAAAATTCCATTAATATGTTTAAATAAAAGCTAAATATAAATAACTGCAATTTACAGTTACGACTATATGAAATATTTCGATATCCCGAAAACGTATTTCTCTAGGAGATAATTAGCTCCAATTATCACTAAGATTTATGACTGAATTCTTGCTCCATTTTAATTTTGAGGCTATATATTATGTATATAATCATTAAGCTCATTTTCAAAACAGTTTCTTTTGTTGATCCTAATAATTAGATACCTACTCAATTATTCTATAGTTAATTAAAATAGATTAATTTATATAATATTAATCCGTATCTCTTATTTAAAAAATATTGATTGCTTTGATACATTTTTATGTGCACCCTTGTAGTTATCCCCTTTTTAGATTATCTACTACAGAATAACGTCCTCCTCACTCTCATGGTAAATAAAATAAAATGACCTTAAACTTTCAAAATTCCTTCCAAGGAAAAAATTAATCACGTTAGGCGAAGAGGTCACACGTAAACGATTATGATTTCCTTTAAATAAGCGTTCAACGTTATGCGTTGAATTCCAGATCAATTCCTGTTTCTAGGGCATCTCTTTTGACGTAATTAAATAGGTAAATACAAATGTATTGGAATAAGTTTTCCATCAGATCGTCTTTTTTAGTAGGTCTACGGAAGCGCAGTAAAATGACATAATGAATCTTTTCATAGCATTTAATGTGCAGTGACTAACATAAATATCCAGAATGCCCGAAATAATTAACCAGAAGCACTCATATTTGACTGACTGATATATTATCACAGCCACAAAAAGGATCAGAAAAAAGCAAAGAAAGATAAACTTTACTCTTTCTAGTGACGACATACAAATGAGAGATATTCCTCTCATCTACATATGGCAGCAGGAAAATGTTGGTTTACATTAGAGCAATAGTTAGCCTTGGTACAGAAGTACACTTTTTGAACGGTATTTTTTTCGAAATTTGTTTCTTTTCGTATCCTAGTATCCTACACAGAAAAACGAGAGCGAAGGGTAAAGGAAAGATTTGATCTCTCGTAAGTAAGGGCCGCATGTAATTGATTAAAGAGCCGCATGCGGGCCGAAAACCTCTGTTTCGGACGAAATCTTTGCCGTTCTCCCTATCAGCTGAAAATCTCTCGGTATTTTTCTGCCTTTTATCCCCTTCAAACTTAACTTCTGTCCACTGTTTGCCACACAACGAGGGAAAGGCTTTGCCATTACCTCTCAAGGATATTTCTTTTAATTAGCGCCATACCCTCCGGCCCAGTTGCACACCCGTCCCGCGTGTCTCCGGAGCCGAAAAATTTTCCCCCGCCCGGCTTCATAAACAGATGGGTGGAAAAACTCCCAATCCAGGCGAATGCGGGTTTTCTCCTGAAACGGCGCGGGACCTCCGAGCGAAAAGCACCCGAAAGATTTAATTTCTGCCCGGCTTATTTTTGGGTCGTTAGTCGTCCGAAATCACAATGGCCTCCCGATGTTTGCTTTCTCCGTATTTGTGCCGAGCGATAAAAGTACCCCCGGCCATCCCTTCCACCTTCGCCGTATTTTCGCATCGACCCGGAAAAAAATGTTCGACGCGTTGGAAAAAATGCGAAGAGAAGGAAATTAACACCGCCGAGTAGCGAGGGAAAAAATTAAATGAACCCGCGTCAAATAATCAGTACTTTTTTCTCGTTCTTTTTCTGGGATTCGCGTGGGACGCGGGCGAGATCAAACAAATGGTGCAAATAAGGAGCGGGATTAATTTTAAAGGCGCGAATCCCAGCGACGCGATCCGGAATCCTCGGGATTCATGGCTTTCCGCGAGGGTGGCGAATAAATCGAACGTGGGGCGTTTGTTCCTCCAAGATACCGTGAGCGTCTTCGGCAAACACGTATCCGCATTCAAATATTGGAATTCTTCGAGTTTCCTCGGGAGCTTTTTCCATTTTCCTTCCCTCGAACGTACGATCGGCATTGAAAAACTGTCGTGCTGAGGGAAACATTGGGACACGACGTTTTCATGACCTTTACGTGTCGATGAATTCGAATAAGGTCTTTCTTCCGCGTACAGATATCGTATAGTTCAGTGGGGGAAAAATCGACTTATTCAATTCCTAGTCTTAAATGTGAAATACAAAACAGTGCTGAAACTTTCCTAGTAGAAAATGGTTCCCGCAGCCATACCATGATGTATGGAATTTGTTTCATTTTTGTTTTGATGCAGGAGAGAAAAAATGTATCTCTCACTTATTTACATCTCAGTTTTGAACATGAATAATGTGAAGGCTACTGAGATATAAGTGATGCTAAATAATAGCATTCAATTTGGCACAACTCATTAAATGTTATGAAAACTGTAATTTACAAGCAGAAAGCCAATGTTCTGCACGTACGAGGACTCCACTCATGACATGCTGGCTCAGTGAGAGTAACGTGTACACCTCATACCCTTTACAAGGGATTGAGGATCCATAAACCATTAGCTAAAGATTTCCAAATTACCTCAATACTCATCTCTCCGTAAGCTTCATTCCCTCTCCAAATCTTTTGATAGATAAGAGAGGACTAGATAATAGCTGACTAGTTTTCAGGCTGAAATACTTTACAGACAGTAAATTGAAAATATCTTCGTTGCATCAGAGGAAATAACAAAGGCCTTTAAAGCGGAACAAAGGAATATAATTAATCTCCTCTGGCGACAAAGGATATAATTATAGAATCCACTGCTTGGGCCATCGTGCCATGAAGGAACAAGGAAGTAATTATAGCAAGGAAACGATTAAATTGATGTAATTTTATGAAAAATTTCTATTAGTTATACATATGCAACACTGAGATTTTTAAGCAATCATATTCAAATATTGTTTTCAATTGCCCCAAGAAATGTCATCTTTTAAACGGAAATAAATTATGGTCTTAAATATCGGGAAACATCTAAAAAAAGGAACTAGAGATTTATAAAGTAATATAAAGTATTAAATATAATTTATGATGAATGCTATACTTAATATTTTTATATGTATATGATTTTTATTACATGCATTCCGTATTACTAGTTTTTCTATCCTTCTTTTTCACACCTTCTGCCTATTCAATGATATTTTCAATGCGTGTGTCATCTTATGGGGTATTTTTTCATCAGAAAATACTTGCCTGTTTTTTTTATTGTATTTCTATTCGAAGTAAAATAAATATATCTGTATTACATCACAGCTTCGTCTGTATGGTAATGAGCCCGAAGTCTAGCAGTATACTAAACCTCAACACCATTAGCAACAAAAAAGTGGAGGGTATAAGGCTACTATGCGAACGAAAAGAAGCACATTCAGTAATTTCCACAATACTAGCGTTGTGGATATTACGAAGTGTGCTTATTTTCGTATCATGACTTTCCAAATTTACGCCTTCTCACATCGATTTCAGCTATTAGGCAAGATGAGGAGTGAGGTATTCTATTCTTGCTTTCCTCACAGAGGTAGAATATCATGAGTTGAAATCATTCACTTATGTGCCGCACATTGATCATATGAATAGCACTCTTTTTATAATGCGATAATGTAATTATCAAAATGAAAACCATTACACATCACTAATAATGTCTCAAATAACATTCACATTATGACAGCCATGATGAAGACGAAGACGAAAGTAAAACGAAGGAATGTTTTTACTAACACAGAAAGATTAATGAAATCATTCCTTTAGTAAAGATATGGTGCTCAATGAGTGAAGTGTTTAGACTTTAGAAAATCGTTCAAAAATGGCTTTGCAAGGTGCAGTAGACTATGAAATGGTGTTTCTTTGTTTCAATTACTCTCCCACTATCGTTTTATATATGTGTGTGTGCATACTGCAAGCTTAATGTAAGATAGATTAACTAAGGCATTGTACACCTACTGCAACACTCCACCTGCTATAAACGGACTGCCATCCACCAACTACAAAACCTAAACGAATTATTCAAAATACGTCCATACGATTTGTCCTAGCATCGAACCTGGGTCTATTAGGACAAATATCCTTACGGCATACGATATAAATCCCTATCTTCTATAGATGTAGCGAATTTCAACCTTCTACTTGACCGGGAAATCCCGTTACGAATTTTTGAAAATTTGGTAATTCGAATGGTCCTGGGATCGAACCTGGGCCTTTAGGGCAAAAA
>KZ308144.1:2561439-2576027 GCA_000376725.2 Ladona fulva
TATATATATATATATATATATATATCCGGAGAAGCGTCTATATAAAGAGATATAAGCCTATATAATCCGTCATTTTATCGCGATTTTCATTTGTATTGAATTCATTAACCACTATACTACGCAAAAAAGAAGGAAAATTTAACGTAAAAATCTCAATACCTTGCAAAGGGCTTCATCTGGACCATCTCACGCTTCGGTATTCGAGCCGAAGTAATTAGAAAATGACCATCTTTTCAAATGAAATGAACAAATGAAAAACTTCTTGAAAATTAATTTTCCCGCTGGAGGAGTGATTCATACGTTAGGGAGTCTGAAGAGGACCCAAAGGACCATTTAGTATCGTTATTAATTTTGATAATACATCCTTTCGACGACCAAAAGGCATTCTCAACTCGTTTCTCATTTAAAAAGATGGGTAATAAATGTCCATGACAATGAAGTCGTTTATAATGAGCAATTAATCATCATTTTAATCCAATTAGCTTAACATACTTCTTAAAGAAATTACTTCGGTAAAAAAACAACCACAAAATTTATTACTGTATATATTCAAGTAATATTCGACCTCAGTTAAAAGTCGACCCCTTAATTTGTGGTCAGAAAATTCAGAGCTTTTAACGCACCTACAAAAAAAGTCGACCCTTGATTTGCATGTACCTTAACACATATGTAACAAAATAAAGCTTATTATGTACAACTTGAGCTACGTTTTCTGGTAGTAAGAGTAAATATTTACAAGAGCAAATCGTCAATGGTAATGATTCGCCAGTGAGAGTTTTTAATATGACGTGTGTTTTGATGTATGAAATCATTCATAAATCACCTGTAATAGGTATTCGTGTTTGCGTTCTACAATGATATATAGATAAATTAGGTTTTTACTAATTGAAATTTCAACCCACATTAGGCATGTACGTCGTCTCTAAAAACGTTGTATCCACATAACATTCGACCTCTTAAATTAAACATTAAACATGGACTGAAAACTCTTCCATCTAATGAGTGTACACCCTAGTTCATTTTTGAATGTTTGGTTAGCTAGTAATAAAACGAAGATTTACCAGAGCAAATCATTCATTACAAAATTTTAATTTACAAATTATAACGGAATATATTATTAAACTTAGCCGTCTTCTATCAAAAATTGTCAAATTATAAAACCGTACGCTGTGTGTTTTTAATGTAGGAAGGATTTTTAAATTACTCGGCAAATTCGCGACGAATAATAATATGAGCTACCATCCCACGGTAAATTCAGGCTTCCGATCAACACTGAAATTTTGATTCAGCTTTATTCCTTCCACACCTCACTTAGGTGTGGTCATCTGCGAGATATAAATTATCGCAAAGTACCATCGACACATGATACGAATTATGCATTGTTTTTGCGTCAGATATTTATCGAAATGGAGGATTCGAAATGGGCTAAAGGGTGCGAGGGAATAAAACTCGGAATGCAGACGATAAAATTATTTCTCGGCTGCGTGGGATACAAATCAAACTTGGTATCCCTATAACCTTCCAAAAAACTGAGAGCTCTTGGCGCGCAAATAATGATATATGACTTTTATTCGCATAAAGGTCGGGCAATATTTTCTCTACGCTTTTACACGGCGTATATTTCCACCATATCCGTCTCGGATCATACACATCGTTTAAATCGAATAACTTATATTCTCCGACGATCGCCATTTTCTCCATCCAGATGAAAGGGCGTAACAGTCCTCTGCAGTAAAATAAAATAATAATAAAATAAGAGAGGGCCATCAAATGCTCATTTTTCGGGTCCAACCGTCAGAGGATGGGAAAGGATTTTGGGGATGAGAGGTCTTCATTTTTCTCAAGTTCGAGGATAATTCGGTTATAAACACTCCACAACGTCAGATAATACTGCATATGAATGTACATACATGAATGCAATGAATAAATTTGCCTACCATATATATTACGAGACGTCGGAAATATTCTCAAGAACAAGGAGTCACTGAGTCGAATTACTCGGCGATTTAGTAGCGGACGGTGGAAAAATTATAGCAATCAATACAAAATACATGTCACTAGGAAGTTCAATTTTTAAAGTAATATCTCAAATTAATGATAAAGAAAACAAAGTAATAAATTTAAAGAAATGAAGCAAGAATAAAGGCACCGGAAAACATACTTTTCCTAAATAATATACTAATATGCACATAGACAAACACATATACACTTGCGAATAGTGTAAGATACCACTATTTCCCAAATTTATCCATAGAAATTGTAAGTATCCATAAAAAAGATATAAAATTAACCGAACCCTAGCAAAGCAATGATTATGTATGGTGAATGAATCAGAACAACGAAAAATTTAGAAAATATTTTTATTATTGGCCCCTCACACACAAAGTAATATATGAAAAGTCATTTTCCATTATGTGAAAAATTCTTATGCAAATCGCATGGTATGTATCTGCTATTGATCATTGGAATTCATAATTATGGATTTCATAAAAGAATAAAATCTACGGATGTGGCCGTGATATTGTGGAGATTCATGATATTACACGAATATTTACTTTTTCCTGTGAACCTGACGATGGCTATGTAGCCGAAACCGGTAGTTCCATAATAAATTGATGTGGAAAAAGTAAATATCTGTGTAATATATTTTATAAAAGAATGCATTTACAGGTCGCTGCGGTGAGAAATGACGGAAAATGTCATTGAATGTTCAGCGGTGTTACTATTTCCATATAATGTAGATAAATAAAAATTTAATTATAATCATTTCAGCAGCCAAGAAACTCCGAATTCCGTCTACAGCGGATGTAATGCCTAAAACAAGGATAAGAAAGCTTTGGATAGAAACCTTGAAGGATTCCTTCCAGCATACCCGTAATGGAATATTTTCCTATTTTCTCCTGTCACTCCAAACACATTGCCGGAAAGCATGAAAGATAAAATATGCCAGAATAATTCAGCGATTGAACATGACTCGGAGACGCAATTTTTTGGAGAGATGAGAACAGGTTATTACCTAAAAATAGAAGCAAACTTTTTTCAACCCTCTCTTCATATATTCGAGTACGTTAAGACTTTTTCTGTTTTTCTTCACAAAATACAGCATCAGAATTTGAAAATGGATTTCATAGCTCTTGGCTATTCTACCTATAAAATAATACAGATGAGTTCTTTTGCCATTGGAGAATATCTCCTTTGGCCTTTCCCCGCTTCCACTCTATGGAAACACTCGACGAAATTAGTTAATTACTCCTGAAGTTTATAACTAACCAGTAGTCAGGATTTGACATCATTATTACAATAATATCATAATCATAATCTATCCTATATGAATTAATGCCTTAAAACTTACTAAATAAGACAGTTTCCTGATATAGGTCAGCGAATGCAAATATTTTTGGGAAGTGAACTGCTAGAGTTGATTAGGGCAGAGTTTTTTAAAGTGTGGTCCGCAGATCCTTGAATGTTCCTTATACAACTTCATGACTTCTCCGATGTTTGTGCAGTTCCTGGAGAAAGACTAAAAATGTTCGAACGCCAAAAAATTTAATCATTCATTATATAGATCCATATACCTGGATTAGGACAGATGTTTTTTCGATTATTATTTTGTTTTAATTCTTCTTGAAGTTGCATATTTTTATATAAAGTGGTATATTTTCAGTATCATTTTGCCGCAGCAGTCATTTTAATAATATAGATTTAATTTCACTTAGATTTCCGAAGATTCGTCTTTAACTTGTTAGATTGAAACCTGAAATGGGGAATATTATTTTTCTAGCGCATTTCATTGGGTAGTCACGCCTGATGCTAATAAAGGAAAGAGATAGCAAACATATACTGTCTGGAAAAACTTCCTTTGGGGGACCTCAGTAATTTTTAGGGCATAAAAGGGTCGGGAGAGGAAAATGCTTAAGAAACAATGGGGAAAATATACTATCCTGAAGATTAGGCAACGCGTCGTACAAGGTCCTCAACTCAGGTAACCTTGGTTCTTCAAATGCACTGAGGGTGGCCAAAGTTGATGCCGGGGCATGCTGAAGTCAACAAAACCGAAACGGAAAGCGAAAAATACAATATTTTGCCGGAAAACAAAATCTGAACGCAAACATTTCATTCTTGAACCTGAACCTCCTGCGGCACCTTCTGAGGGGCCAAACCTGGCTCAGGAGGACCAAATAGACACATTACCCACAATAATGCTTAATCTTGAGTGGTAAAATTTTTATTTTATTTATTTATATAATTCGAAGAATATCGGAATGTATGATTGTAATGTTTCTATACACATATATTTTCATTATTTCTGTGACATTGAAACTGTTAGTCAATTGCACATTTTGACAATTGCACAAACTTAATCTGAGATGTATACTTAGGTTTAAATAAACAAATAAATAAAAACCAGAAACGATAACCGTTATTCATTCCGTTTTGATTTTCGGTTCAAATACGGATTTCGTGAAACTGACTTGCAAATAAAGGAAAAGAACGCTTAAATTGACTTTTAACTAGCCTTTTTCGTATTGAAGTTATTATTACTTTAATATCATCTTTTTATTAAATTAAATTTTATAAAATTAAAAAGTGTTATACGCAAAACATACCTACTAGAAGTTTTGTAATATTTTACTCTTAGTGTGAAAGTTATCCTTAAGCGATTTAGGGATGGATGTCGCAATGAAACAAGAACTGAACTTCATTAAACCGAAGCGAAAGCTGGTTTAATATATTGCTTTGTTACCTTCTTGGACGTCATATTTTTTTATTTTGTTTTTTAAATTTAAGTTAATTTTAGTTAATTATTTTTAATTATTGATTGTTAGTAATATTATTAGTTATACCATGTAATATCTCCAGAGGTTAGGTGGAAGAGAGGCCATTTTGGCCTAACCTCGCCGTAAGAATAAATAATAATAATATGTGAGAATATTTTAAACTCGAGCACCGTGACACGATTTACAAACTGCAATTATACTATTTCGTGAAACTGACAAATACATTAATTTATCCCATATTTACCTTATTAATTTATAAATAAGCGAAAGAAGAGACTTTTTAGAATTATTTTCGCCTAAATGAGAACTTCCACAATTACAAAAGTAAATTAATATTACATATATATCATATATCTTTCAGTTAACTAATAGAGGGTAATCATTTGGTTAGAGCTGCAAAGATTCAGAAAAACCCTAAATTGGCAACGTCTGCTACATGAAGTTGAGTTACCAAGGAATTTCTTCCATTAGATTGCGTCTGCAAGGCAGAGATAGAATAACTAGACATTTTAAGTCAGTTCTTTATAAACATCATTAACTACTTCACTAGCATAAAACTCTATGACAACTAAGTTTTTTTCTAGCCAACGATACTCTCAGCCCTTAAAATAAAATATTTCACAGCAGGAATTTATAATAAACTCGCAAAATATTTACTCACACACAAATTTTATGAACACTCGCAATGAGCTATAAAATAAGAAGTTGCGTATTTGAATGTTATTTTATGACTTAAGTGTGTTATTTGTCTTTATATCGTAAAGGCAAACTGACCGCAATAAATATATCATGGATAAATATATTATTAATTCAAATTGTGGAAATAATGTGAAGCTGGCAGCTTAAACGGAAGGCACTACAAACATGCCAGGTGAAGTGGCTACTTTTACCACATGACATTGCTAAAACACTTGCTCGAAGGTACCCAAAGTGTATTAACGTCAAAACAAAGATGAGGCTTTGACCGAGATAGGGTAAGCCTTTGAGGGAACGAAGGAATTTTGTTAATCTACTGAGGTATATAGTCTTTCAGTGACCACCTCTGACATAGACCGCAGGGCGCTGAACTTCCTATAGCGTCAAAACAAACGTCTTTCGCCACACTGCTAACATAAAAGTATCGGTACGTCCCTAATCAGAATTAATTCACAAAATTTAGCCTTTATTAGCCTCAGTTTAGCTAACTACAACTTCAACAAGCAAATTTTCTTGCCTACGTAAAACCATTCAAATTTTAAGGTCCTTGAAATTGTTCTGTACACTTGATATTTATAACGGATCGGATCCTCATTTGTATCCTATTTTCTAAAACTGAAGAATAAATAGGGAGAAAACTGGTTTCTGACTGCAGGTAAGGGAGCAGCGGTTAAACAGGTAGTTTTACATTCTCTTAAGCTCCTTAACTCAATGATTTAAGACAAAGACAATCAAAATTATGTCCACATTTAGGGATGTGTTCAAGTCCAACATGTTGTACGACCATGAGACAGGTTTGTCGAGATAAACGTGTGAAAACTTCTTATGGATGAAATGGATAAAATAAAGAGTAAAGGAGATCAGAGAGATAGAGCGAAATTAGTGGATCTTGACGGTGACCCTGCGGCCTTCAGACCGTCCATATATATCCTCTTACTAAGTTCAATTTGGCCTTTTCTTAAACTCTTGTAACCAGCGCAGGTATTTAAATAATATTTATTTCGATGGATTCAACCGCTACTAAGAGGAATTCCATAGATGCGAATACATAAATATTAGCTTAAATATTATTATTATTACTTAAGTGTTCACCGATTTTCTTCTCATTTATCACGGAATATGAAACATAGTATATTGGGATAGTATTTTCCATAAAATGGAAAATACTATCCCAAAATCTATTTATCGATTTTATTTTCCAACAGTTTACAGTGTGGGACATAGAGACCTGCCTTCCTATAGACATTTCTTCGCAACTAAGGCCTCATAGTGTCTTATCCATCCTATGAAATAATATTCACTACAGAAGGCAATGAAATTATGAGTGTAGAATGAAAGGAACTCTACGCGACCAGCATGAGAGAGGTACGTTTTTCTCTTCTCGTTTCACAATATCACTTCATTTCGTCAGCAACGACTTAATATTTCCACCTAAAGAAGGCAGTTTATTATAACCACTTGTGGAAAAAGATATGGAGAGAGAAACATTTAAGGTTGAACGCCTACCTTAGTCTCCATGGATTGCAAAGCAAGCAATGATATCGCTGAGAATAAAACTTCACGAGAGAGCCCGAGAAGGATAAGTATACAGAAAAGAGGAGGAAGTATGAAAAAGCAACATAAGAAATAAATAATTTAAGCTCCTCCTGGAAAAGTTTACTCTGAATAACAAGTGTCCGAAAAATGGTTTTGTTATTCTGTATGCTGAAAGTGAAAGGTCGGTGGGGTGAGGGGGAAACCGCGCTATACCCAGAGAAGCAACGCGCATCATCATCATCATCATCCTGGAGCCGTTCCTTCTTTTATCTCCCTTTCCCTCTCCCCCATTCCCTCTCCCCCTCCCCCCACCTAACTTCCACCTCCGCACACTGGTGAAAAATGACGCGAATAAGGGTTCCTAAGGACCAATTTTTCTGCATAGGAAGCGGCAGGAAATCGCGTCACTCTCCGTGCATTATAAATTCGCATTTGTTCGCATAATTTCTCTATAAACCGGTGTAATTGAAGGGAAAAGCATTTATGAAGCCCCATTGAAAAGTATAATGATCGCCTTATCACGAATTCGAGGCGTTGTCAAGAAAAAGTAGAGCTGCACATTACAGGAGAATGAGAATTGCTGCGGGGATTTCATATGTCTCGCCCCGGTGAGTTATTTGGGCTTATATACTCTGGAGTTTTGGAATGCAAACTGTAGATGAACGAGGAACTCCATTCGGAATAAAACATTCTGGATTCGTCCCGGGAATAAATAAAAGCTGAATCTTTCCGCGTTGGTTTCATTTCCATCCAGGAACATGCAATCCAATGTTTCATGAAGAGGAGATCGAGTAAGGACTAAATTTCCTAGAATTTACCTAGAATTCACCTCGCTTACTTATCTCTGATAAACAGGGTTGATGAAAGATGGATTTAAGCATGTTAAAGGAACATTTAGGGCAATGAAATTAATTATGGTCGTTCAAAATGCAATTATTCACAGGTATGAGGAAAAGGCGTTTCAAATTTTTCTGGAAGGCAACTGTTCAGCATTTCCGTGTGTATTTCTTTCTAATCCGTCTTGGAATCCTTATTTTAACTTATCTTAGAATTTTAAACTAAAATAAAGCATAAATTGTTCAAATATAGTTGCATTTCACCTAAAGCACTGCCGCAAGAGAGCTTTTGCCGAGCTACATACAAATTCGGAGTTTCAAACGTGAGTAATTATATATGCTTTCACAAATTAGAAATGATGGTGCGCCATAATAACAAGAAAGTTCAATTTATTAATTTTTCAATCGTTCCTTAAAATATTTGAACATTGAGCTAAAACAAACTAAAATTTTGGCATAATACACCGCTAAGTTTGAGGCAATATGTGAGTTTATTGCGGAAAAGAGAAACGGCAACGAACACAGCTTCAAGGCATACTGTCTTCCTTTGTCCAACTAAATTAAGGTACATACTCTACGAATCTAGGATACAATAGCAATACTTAAGTGAAATATCTCGATTACAGTTTCCACTTGAAATATTAAAGGATGAAAGGTTTACGCCACTGAAGACGAAATGCGGAATAATCTCTATTGGAAAGTCTCCCTTCTGCGTATGAAGATAAAAGGCTCAAAGAGTTAATCACGATGCTCCATTACGCCTGGATTAAGAAAGGCTTCCATGGTAATGTATCTAGATTTGTCTCCTGATAAAATTTGCTCCGGTAAGCCGCGAATTAATATTAGTAGCATCACCCCGAGACCCTTAATAATATTTGCCCAAACTTCATGTATATGCGTGGACCAACATGCCTCGGGGGCTACGGTTCCCTTGTACGAGGGAAAGACCTCGGCTTCCTGACCTTGAAAATGAATTGTGGCGTTTGGGCTTAACACCTCGTAACCAAGATTAATCGCTGTGGTAGGCACAATATGTTAAGTTTTTCTGTGCGTTACCCCTTGTATTTGCAAATTATCCTCTTTTCTTCAACACGAGGACTATTCATTTCAGTCTCTGTATCAGGTATTTTAATGAGCCGGGAGATACGATTAAACAACTGTGCCCCGAGGCTTCCGTATTTCTCAGGCTACTAATTAAATCAGCACCTCTGAAATTTTATCTCGCCTTTTCGCCTACGAAACGAATTGCCGAATCCCACGCTTAACTTCTCCTTCTCTCTTTCTGCTGCACGTAAGGAAACGCCACTCCACGTTTTCCCGCCCTTTTTTCCCGCCCGAGAGAAAATGGCCGATCAATTTTTTCCGTCTAAGACTCCACGGGAAGGCATAACCGTCATCGAGACCGTTGCGCGAATAAAAACAGAGCTAAAAATTTGTCACGCTCCGCTCCCTTCTCCTCTTTTTATATTACGGATCTCTACGGATGCTAGACGAGCTATCTTTCCCGTATTTTTCCCTCCAAAAAAATAAAACCCTCCCAACCCTTCCTATCATCGAGCCGAATAAAAAAAGGAAGGAAAGAGATATGAAAATAAAAGAAAAACCCTTCCCTTCGAGAGGGGAAAAATGGAAATCCTTCACGTATCATTTTGTTTACGATAAACATTTTCCCTCCCGTTCTGGGAGGGGGGCGTAACGCTTTGAAATTATGCAGCCGGCATTTCATCAAGATTTTTCCCTCCGCCGTCGACGTCCTGGAGCAGCGTGACATATCCCAAGGAGAAATAAGGATGGAGTGGGGGGGAGTCATCACTGAGACAGCGACGAGAGAGAGAGAGGTCGAGAAGAGTACGCGGGGAGGAGAGAAAGAGAAGGGAGGAAGAGAGAGAGAGGCGTGCGCAAAATCGATTGCGAAGGGTTGTACTCACTCCCCCTCTCTCCTCCGCCCCTTATTTTCCTCTCTCTCCTCTGCCGATCCTTACACTTCCATCTCGCGGTACTTGCGCATGCATTAAAATATATCCCTACGAGATACCCATGTCCTAATGACCGGGCTGACCAAAAACCTCTCTTTTCCCGAAAAATAAAAAACGCTGAAAAACCTCTCCCACCCGTCACTGACCTCCTAAATGCTTTCATGTCTCCCCCGGGACCGTTCCGAGAATTTTAGATGACTCCCAGACCATTAGATAAACCCCCTAGCGGCTAGCTGGAGGTCGTAGTGTCACCTGCGCCCGCTCTTACCTCCTCATCTTTCCATATCCTTCCTATCCCTTTTCCGTTCCTCGCATCTCGCCCGGGCTCGGCGTCGGAGGGAAATTTTCCCCTCTCCGAAGCGATGATTGCGTGAGATGTCTCCTGAGCTACCGAGTCGTTTAAGGAATAGAATTATTTAATGGCGAGCTCCATCCAAGTGAGGCCGGCCGTGACTGACTACGGAATCGGTTTAAAGTGGATCCACATTCCCATTTTCCCGTCCCTTTCAATAGACATCCCCATAACTCCCTTCAGCTATATCCCCTGATCTTTTTCCCCCATGTGGTAACTCAATGAAAACAAAAGGGGGTGGAAGTTGTCGTGGGTGGGGATATTTTTTTGTTTGGGGGAGAGTTCTCGCAACAAGAAAACGTCTCTTCTTCGTTGGAGGGGGCGGAAATGGGTTTGGTATTTTTTCTTTCCCGCTTTTTTGGGTGGGGTTGGGAGACAAAGGTTAACCTTTCTGGAAAAGCGAGAAAGCTAATGGGTGAATTACGTTTAGCGGTGATGATGTAAGAAAAAGGGGGCGTGATGGCGTATCTGGCGCCGAAAAGGGCACGTTTGTATTATTCACTCTCACCGCCTCATGCTTCTTGCTTGAACGCATTATGATGCTCCACTTTTTCAGGAGTAATACAAATGAAGAACGGTGTGGGATAACCAACGGTCAATGCCACACGTGGCCGAGCTCCAGACCACTGGGAACGATATGTCATACCCTCTTGGTCAGACCAAGACTTTGACTCGAGAGTCGCAAAACACATTTCAAATCTTAAAGAATGTTTGTCATAAACTAGCTGAATACCGAGTGCTGTTCAAGTGAAAAATAAAATTTATACGGCGAGATTATCTTTCTGAATAGAAAAGTCTGAAAAGAAATAGATAATATTCAGTGTCTGAAAAGGATAGACATTTAAAAGTAAAAATTCACTCTGCACTCCAGTGAAATAGAAATATATAAATATAGTGCCAGGTAGTTTTCTTGAACAAAATTGGTTGCACATTCACCTTAAGTTGTGGGTATTTTAACAATGACTCTATGATGTTTTAGGATATAAGCAATTGATAATGAGCGGGGACTGAAGACTGTCATTTCGCGTCTCGGAATGGAAAAACATAATTGGAAATTTCTACTAACAATGAGTCAACTTATGTTCTATAAAAATAAAGATCAACGACTAAACTTACTCATCTACCTCGATTTCCGCCGTCTAATTTTCCCATATAATCCCATTCAATAGCGAGAAAGTAAACAAACTGGACTAGCAGCAATAATAAAAACATTCAAAATTCTCAATCAAAATGATAATGTTCGGTGATGGCCACAGTTTAATGAACGTTGAACGTTTAGGAGTAGACATTATAAAATTGAGTTTCTTCATTTTGCTAGTTACATGTAAGCGATTTAAAAAAGATAACAAAATTTTCCCATTTCACGAATAATTCAATCGTTTAATTGATTTAATCATTTAGTTCATGAACTATCAAATATATAGATATTTTTAACGATAATTTGTGTTCCTTAAAGAGGAAATCGTATATAGTTTTTAACACGTAAGATCCAAATAATCACTTTCTTATTTGTTCGCTATTGTTTGTATATTTTCATTTTAATTATTTTATCTTGTGTAATTTTATAATATATTTTTACCTTTATATCTATAATATTTATTGTATATTGCGCCGTCCTTCTATTATTCCGTGTGAAATTGGGGATACCTGTTTGTGCTAAATAAATAATTACGAAGTTTAGAAGGTTCTCGCAATATGTCTCTTGCACTCGCAGGAAGTTTGGCACCTTCTAGAATAGGCTATGGAATCTTCAAAGGATCTAAGTTATGCGGGTAATAGTATTAGCATATTTTCGGATCGTTTCATCTGAAGAAGTATTTTTAAAGGGAATTTTTCCGCTACTCGACGATGGTCTCCATCCGGAGCTGATGTTGTAAAAATAGAGGACGTCAACCAGGAGGATGAAATTGTACACCACACGGAGACAGCCAGGATCCGGATCCAGCTAGACGAGGCTCCTTTTTTTCTGGATCCAAATTTCATTCCAGTGCACCTAGTATGCGACGGGAATGATTTAACTGCGGTAATCTGTACTTTGTGACAGTACTGGGGCGACGAGCATTGTGACTTAATTCGCAGCTGAAGCACAGATTCGATTAAATCAGTCTCGTTTTGACTATGACATTTAGGATATTGATGGCATGGCGTGAGAAAAAAAGGTGGAAACGAGTTTTGAATTTGATCACTCATTTACGGAAATTTCTTCTGTATTTACATGCGTAGCATGGGATTGGATGACTAAGAGGAGTTGTAAATTTTTAATCTTCACGTTTGTCAAATCCGAAGATTCAACGTCATTCCGCCACATATCACTCGCAAATTCAAGAATAAAACAGGTAGAGGTGAATGATGAAGGTTAGCGCTTTGCCATTTCTAGAGATTTTAAAATATTTAGACTGTACAGGCAAAATACTATGTATGTACTTTTTATCTTCGAATCATAAAATATTTTTATATGTAAAAATAAAAATATCACTTGATTGCATTTTTATAAACTTTGTTTTCCAAGCTACACAAATAAACGTTAACAGGGTAAGAAAAATAAAGCATAATTTTTTGATAGTATAATAAAAATCTTCTCAATTTGAATCCAGGATAGAATTGGTGAAATAAATATCAATTCAAATATGTTTTTTATCAAAGTTTAGCAACAGCTAAAAATTGTAACATTACAACTTATTTATAATAGTTCCTAAAGACGATCGATTTGAATAAGGGCAGTATTCTCCTTCCTTTCCGTCAGATAGTATTGAATAAATCAAAACGGAAAATTGAACGAAGACGTATGGTATTAATTGTTAATTTTGCTTTTCCGTAAACGTAAATCTACTGAGAAAACCTCCGCACTAAATAAGAAAGTAATACATATTAGCGATGAATATAGTTAAATCGTGAATGAAAATCGAGGAAAATTTCGGAAACGATAGTTATTTTAGGGATTTATCTACAGTCTATCATATTGTAAAATATTGTACTGTATGCATTCATAAGTAATGTAATAATATTCTATTTACGCTAAAATGCATCAGAATAATTTAATAATTTCAAGGTTTTGATGAATTACGAAGACATGCAACTAAGAAATACCCGAGAGCCAGAAAAATATTAAGATAATTCAGCGTGATTGCTCTCTGGAGTCCAGAATTACCAATAATCAATCACTCCTCCGTTGGTCACTTTTTAGCAGAAGTATTAAAGTGTGTAAGTAGTAGTTTTTATATAATTTAAGAAACTACCATTTCCTTCAAAAGCTTTAAAAGTATGAGTTGCATATCATATTTAATTTATAACCTGAAGTAAAATCCATTTTATGATAACGTCTCGTGCGAGAAATTTCAAGATACCCGAAATCGATTTTTAGAGACGTTTAGTTGAGAATATACTACTAATCCTGAAAAATATTTGTGGCCGTCTGCCAAAGCGGCAACTTTTATTC
The DNA here is from genome assembly GCA_000376725.2 of Ladona fulva. Classification (NCBI taxonomy): domain Eukaryota; kingdom Metazoa; phylum Arthropoda; class Insecta; order Odonata; family Libellulidae; genus Ladona; species Ladona fulva. Next base: position 2,575,050 of record KZ308144.1, read on the forward strand.
CCTCATCTCTTATCTCGTGCGACCAAAGGCATTTTTTTTGACGCTGCAACGCTTTTCTTATGGAGAAATGTCACATCCCGAAATTTTTGGAGCGGAATCATGCCATTCGAGGGAAATGTTCAGTTCTATACGGTGGTTTTTCCGTATAATTTGCGAAACAATTCGGATTACATAAACATTTGAATGTAAAAGAGCCAATTCTCGTACCGCAATGGCAAAAAACTGGCTGCTTATTCTCAAAGATATATAACGATGAATAATTACTGATTTAGCACAAATTAGCTATTCCTTCTTTTGTCTGTTTCTTATTCCTGTTACACTACCAAAAGCTGTTTTTGCTTCTTGGGAAAAAATCAATGGTATAAAAAGTAAGTATAAATAACACTTAAGCAGAAAAGACCTTTATGTTTTAAAATAATGATGTAATTTGAAGCAAAACGGAAAACTTACCGACTTAAACCAATTTCTAAGCAATCAAGGTTAATAATAAAAGAATATTTCGTTACAATAAATATTCTTTTATTATTTTAGCCAGGACATCAGAAAAATTCATAAATTTATTAAATGAGCTTGAGATGCATGTTTCTTCATTGTTTATTGATTGTTTTTCTTGAATATAAAAATACTATAGCAACGAACATCACTTTGTTTTTAGAACCCAATAATATCATTAGGCGGTAATTTCCGGGAATAAACTGAACGTACAACCGCATAGATGAAAATTATCACCATTAAACAGTAACGAATAATTAGATAAAATACCTGATTTTTACGGGGAAGTAAAAAATTGGTGTCCAATCCCGGTTTTGCACCTTCACCTTTCCCGACTTCATATGTGATTAATTCGGGTTGCCCTCATTCGACCGTCACTTCCTTGACCAAGTCTCTCTTAACCGACATTCCCTTCAGATGACCTCTCTCTACCGACAACTCTTCCGTACTTTAAAATAATTTATAAAAATAAATGTAAAATAATTT
>KZ308144.1:2576064-2685581 GCA_000376725.2 Ladona fulva
TTATCTCTACAATAATTTTATGTATTTTACAAATTAATTATAAATCAAATTCTCAGCAAGTCTTCAGTGACATTTGATTTTAAACTGGTAGGACTGTTGGGTGATTTTCAATAGGAAGAAAATAACCAAGAATTTAGAGAATGTAACATCTCTTTTCTTAGCATATATTTCTCTAAATTATCCATTTAGTCGCCTCTTGATAGACAACATTAAGCTATTTTCAATGTCAATGTTAATTTTATTCGGTGTCGTTAATATTTAAAATTGTCTGTACTACGTGTATCTGTCATAAATAAAAACAGACCTGCTGGGTAAACGAGGCGTAGGAAAATTGTAGTGTCGGACAACTGATTGTTCGCAAACCGAAATAGAGTATTTTTATTCCTAATCATCGGCATCTGACCATGGAATCAAGTTCGAATTCTTAGTTGCGTTTCCACGTTTTGTTTTTCCGGTGTTGTACAGATAAATATAAAATGTTCCTTTTCTGTCCCGTAGTGGATGTCCAATATATCAGAGCCATTGCCGTTAATTTCATTTTTAAATGTTGGTTTCCACGACCGAGATAAAACCAAAATATCAAAGAATGTTCTAAATTAATATCTTAAAATATCACAGTATTTTCCAAGTTTTAGTGAATAAACGAAAGTATAAAAAATAAGAACCAACGATTTAATGCAACATCAACGCAAATAACACTTTAAATGGCTGGATTGCAGCAGGCATGAGCTCTTCAAGTAATTCATCGCGGCTTCAGAATATTTTCAATTCTTATATAAATTTGATAATTTAGAGATACTTACAACAAACATTCAAAATAAATTATACTTTCCAAGTTGGCTCAAATACTTGAATACCGATTAAATTTTACAAAGAATTCGAATTTTTAAAGAAGTTCCTTTAAATATACGATTACATTCAACGTGATTACATTCTATAGTTCAGGATATTGAACTAAATATTTTGAAAATTCCTTGTTCACGAATAATTTACTTCAGAGCTTATTATTATTATAATCGATTCTTAAAGTATAATACACTCATTACTTCATGATTCATATTCATGATAATCATAATTCTTTATCATAAGGCTTATTGAATTTGAAGTTATTTCCGTGTTTGCTTAATTAAGCAAATTCAGCAGAAACAGACAAAATATACTCAATGCTTTTTTCATTGAAAAGAATGTTGAATACGAATACGTTGAAGCAAATGTGTGGTATAGTTGTGTCTTTGTGAAGCCATGCAGAGGATCTAGCCCTGCATTAATTAAGTCCTAGACCTTCAGTAAAGTTTAGGATGTATTAGGAAGGGGCACTGTAAAGGTTCAGCTGTTCCTCCACATTCACGTCACTTATACGATCCCAACTTCTCCGAACAGCATCTGCCTTAATTCTCTCACTTTTCAGTTTCCAATTCTCCGAAACCCGTGAGGCGAAACTTTTCCTCCGCCGACCCTTTAATTTAGATTGACAGCGTTATTAACCCGAGTAATCCAAAGCGAAACATCCAAACCTCACGACTCCGATATCTCACGTCCAAACGTCAAAAACGTCTGGAACAATCAAATTTTCGCAAGGATGACTCCCTGAACCGAGAGCACTCCGTCTCATTACGTATTTATGTGTCTCCTGGAACCAACGAGGAGAAAAACAATTACTCGAATATTTTTTTCATAACCCCCAATTCTGTGCAAAAGAAGGGGGCTCCTCCGGAAAAAAATCCCGTTTTCGGGAGACATGGAAAACACTCGAAATTCGAAGAATATTCGGTTCCATCATTCTCCCAACAACCTCCTCCTCCAGGACGGGATCAGAGGGAAAAGAGGTAAACCCGCTATAAATCAAGATCAGCAGACATCAAGATGGGAAAAAGATCTGCCCCAAAAAACGGAACTAACCTTTCCTTTTTCGTTCCCTCGCAGCCGATCCGATTCGAATAGCCTCCCCTTCTGCGTGCATTTTTTTGCGTAATTTTTCCGTGCCCCCGCGGGATCTTTCATCCACAAGGAAGTCGTTCAGGCGGGACAATGAGGGGGAGTATACGTAACCCCATGCGCGACCTCCCATCCCGTTATCATTGTGAGAAGATGAAGAGAGGTTATGGGAGAACGTTACCCTATCCTTACCCGTTGGAAAATTTCGACCTCCGCTATCAATCTCCTCTCTTGGGCATATTCCCTTTATCTCCTCCCTTATATCGCATCGAGTTCGTCCCCCTAATCCTACTAACTTACCCACGCCACCCGCGGCTCCAATTCCCAGACCCCTTTTCCCTTAATACGCTTTCTTGCGAGGAAAAATAACGCGCTTATGCCTTATTTGGTCTCTATCCGATGCCTGTCGGGTGCCCTATCTCGGTGATTACGTGTCCGGGTGGACAAATTCCTTCTGTGTTTGATGCTTACGGATAATAACCCCAGTAAGAACGCGTATTTCGAGAAAAAATTGCAAATTCAATTCCGCCTCGGAAAATTTAGGAACGAAATTTTCCCGCTTCGCTTCACTCTTTATGTTTAACTAAAAATTAAATTTTTTGATTTATTATATTATAAAAATGAACCATAATTTGATAAGCCTATCGAATCTATTCCCATGCTTGCCCCCTTTGTAATTTTGATCCTATATCATAATTACGATCTATTCCTTGCTTTTACTTCACCTAAATTTTCCGATTCACTTCTATTAATAAATAGGAGTAATATTACATAATTTATCATTTATATAAGATTTTTTAAATTGCAATTTGTATAAATTGCAACTATAAACCAACCTTACTTGCAATTAAAATTATGTTACTTCTATTATATTAAATATTATCTATGATTTGACATTATAACATTAGACCCCAGGATTATAATATGAGAGTATAGTCGCGGAACAGAATTAAATACCACAGATCTATGTACCGTTCCTCACAGATATGTTATTCAAAAAAGTTATGTCTCGATAGATGAATTATTTTTAAATTATAAAATTGTCAAAAAGTTCATGACTTCATAATTTCCTCCGATTTTTTTAAAGGATCGTGAATTAATCGCTTTACTAAAATCTGCGATTTCTCTCAGGTTCGTTTGTGTAACACATCTGAAAAGGTTCGCATTCTTCTTTTAATTATAGTTCTTTTTATATTTAAGGTGACATTTTTGCAGTTTGTAATAAATATTTCGCAATAATTCAGTGAAATCCGACTTCTTGAAATAAATTCATAACGTTGCAGTGCTATTACATGAGAAAAAAATGTATGCTGTACTAATATATGTCAATAAACAAATGATAGGAAAATTTGTGTCTATAAAAGCAATATTTTGATTTGATAACACTATTGAGACAAAGTTTTTAAAATAATGGATTAGTTTCGATTAAATTTTCAAATCTGAGGCTAAGAATTTTATAATTTGAATCTTTTAAAATAAATTCTCTGGCTGTTTGTATACAAATAAGATGGAGGAAAAAAACTCCTTAATTACTATCGATAACTTTCCCCAATAATTCGACTTTTGATAATGTTACAACCCGATGCAATCAGAGTATTTCTCTAAGTATTTAAGAAGTAATAAAATGTATTCGTCCAAAAAGGGAAAGACATGTTAAGCATTGGGACTATCATGAAACGCTATACTTTTCGGAAATCGTTTCCATAACATCCTATTCTCGTCGTCCATAAATTGCAAAGCGAAATGGCTTTGTAGACGATGCAGATAGTTAGACGGAGGGAGGGGATAAAGTACGAAAAAATATTGCTTATAGCGGCTAAATTGTGTTTTCATCCACCTGACTCCTCTTTCCCCTTCATTTTCTCCTTCCCCACCGTATAAAGACGCATGATTTCCCTAAAGTCGCCGTAAAAAAGTTTTTTCTACTTGGCCTGGGTGATGGAGTTGAGGGACCGCTAAACGTAAATATGGGCAGGTCCTCTGCGGTAATTCTTAGCGTATTCTCCCTCATCTTTCTCGTCCCCTTTCCTTCCTATGTCAGGGCGCCGTTTGGACTTGGGCTCAAGTTCCTGCAGGAAGGAGATAGCACCATCCCTCATCGAATAATGGTGAACGTGCCCGCACCTTGCGTCCGATGGATTTTTCCCCTGTTTGTCTTTTTTTAGTCCCCCTTTATGTTTGTTTTATCGGTGGTATAACTGTCAATATAAGCCGGAGGGCTGGAAAATGTATGGATGTTTTTTTCTCTCCATCTCGACGCCGCGGCGATCTTTGAAAATTGCTCCCTATCGTAAGACGACGAGCGCTCCAAGTTTTTCTTCCTTCTCTCCTAAGTCGGAATAAACGGAAAAAGGATAGCATCGAAATAGCAGTGAGGCAATGCGTTAACCTCCAGTGATTTTGAAATCTGGGAATTAAACACGCGCATTTTGAGGATGGTCGTGTTTAAAATTCCGGTAGCATCGGGCGAGGAGATAAAATTAACCAGCGTAAAAGAGTTTTTATCTCCACCGTGGAAAGTTAGTCGACTTAGTTGTAAATGGTGGGAGGGAAAGGTTAATAGTTATAGCGCCTTTTATGCTCGCCCCCACGTATTTCAGGACTCTTACGTGAGGAAATACTTTATCAGGATACAATGAAAGATAACCGCATGTTTATTGGATTTATGGTTCGTGAAGAACTTGAGCAAATTTCGGATTCGTGCGGATTTATTGCAGGGCTTACGGGAGATTTAATTTCTCATGATTCATTTTGTTAGATAAAATCCATTAGGTAAAGAAACAGGATTTTTGTGATTTTTCTTCGGCTGCTCTGTTGATTTATTCAAAATATTTTCAAGACAAAGTATGGCAGTGGTTGTTTGCATATTCAGCTCAAATATAATTTACATTCGAATTTTCATTGATAGACTATCTTTTAAATACTCTCTTAGCAATGGGCTACAAAAGTTTTCCTTGTTAAAATATTTTGTAAGAATTTCAAAGAACAACCTTGAAAAATTTTTAATGTGATGGGGAATGCAGCGAATGCTAAAGAATCTAAAAATAACTGCAACGGTATTTTTTAGATTTAACCACCCATATTAAGCCCCACGGAAACTATATGCGAAAATGTACAGAGAATTTGTTCAGATATAAAAGAAGAGAGAATAGACTAACCCCGCCAAATGATTTAGACAGATCAATGAAAAGGTGTGATGATTGGCAACTAAAATTAATGTTGACAAATATTCAGAAGTTAACTTCTTTCGATTAAAATCCATTGTCAATTATTATTCGCACAGCCTAAGAGGGAAAAACTTATTAAGAGTAGAATCGTTGAAATGTCTCGGAATATCCCTCACGAATAGCTAAACCTGGGGCACCCACATCCTTAATATATGTGGATTGGACACTTTAGAAAATCGGATTTGTCAAGAGAATAGTCGATGGAATCGAAGAAAAAGTTCTCTGTAAAATTTCACTAACATTTCATTTCACTACCTCCGCTACCGCTTTCCATCGGTATATAGTCATCTTCAGATTTTGAAGACACAAGCTAGTCAGCAGCGAAAGGAATTGAAAGTTTTGGGCAATTTTACAGTGATCTCTTATCTACCTTTGACATAAGTTATTATTAACATACCCTGCAATTAGAATGCAGGGTTGAAATGATACAAAATTATATGTGTTGGTGCACACATACTTACAACACTATACAGCACAGCAAAGTGCAGGTAACAAGTCAGAGACAAATATTCGGTACACAATAGTCTAAGGATATTGCCTGGCATCAATATCAAAATTTTACTATATTTGATAACTTAGCAAAAATCCTTAATAAATGATTATATCAGCACTCTTGGCACGGCGAGACCAATGGAAACGAATCGAAAACAATGCTTGAATCTTCCAAAGACTCATCAAGTGATACGCTAGTAATTGCACGGAAAAATATTTACAGCGAACTTAAAATTTGAAATAAAAAATTGATGTTAATTTAAAGAAAGATCAACTTCTACTACATAATCTTTAAACATGAGCACTAATTTTACTTTCAATGAAAGATGAAGCGTTCAAAATTGACTGCGACGAAGAAAAATTATTGTTCTTGGTCGCCACTGAATACGTCGTCACTAATTTTACGTTTCTCAGAAACTACCGCAAATTGCGCTTCGACAAGACGATAAGCCGCCATTCGTACAGTTGATGTTCCCAGGGAGGTATTCGGATCGTTTGAAAAAGATGCTACATTGTTCCCGTCACGAGATAAAGCCTGGGATATACGAGCAAACGTTTCCCGTCAAAGCGCGATATTCTTATAGCGAGAATTCTGAGTTCAGCATATTCGAGCTTAATTGCACGTATAGTGCACGAATTCGAGAGCGTTTTCCCTAATTTAGCATCTGCGCGAGATGAAGCACGTTACCTTTTGGAACGGGAAAAGGTTACCGCGTGACCTAATATCCTCGTTCTCGGTTGGAGGGCTGCACATAGAACTTAGCCATAAATTCTGTAATTGCTTAAGTTTATGAAAGCAGTAGGATGAGGTTTCCCTCAACTGTCGGCGGTGACACAATGAATTCGCATGCTACGTCTTTGTCTAAATGGAGTCATGCTCCCAAGCTGGATGAGAATATACTGAAGGAGCTTAAACAGCCTCCAGCGAGGCTCCATAGTCGCGGGTAGAGCGCTCCGGATTATATTGCGAAGAAGGTCCTTAATTACCTTAATAAACCCAAAGAAGATCGGGTTCCCCATTTTCCGTCAAGGAGTTCGAATTTTCCGTTCGTGGGGGTAGGAGGCGAAGAACGTTGCTGCTATAGAAAATAATTGTAATCATTATGAGAGAAATAAACCTGAGACGTTTTACTTTTAAAATATACCGGGAGAATGGAAAATTTTATTTCACAACAACTGTAGAAACGCTCAAACTACCACTTATTCCATAAAAACAGCAAAAATGGGGCATTTTACGTGATTTTTTAACGACTTTGGAAGAATGTAAGTCCCTATAATTTGTGTTATATCAACCTTAAATCAAAAATTAAAGATCTTTTAGCTTAAATGCACTCGATGCCAGAGTTCAAGGAATTTTGTAATATACTGATAATGGAAACTAGATTTATAATAACTCTATTATTTAAGTAAGGAAATGCATGGATTTCCTCTATTTAAAATTATCCAAAAATGGACATAAGTTCCGTCATCATGGATGATAAAAGATAGTTTATATCGTCCTTCACTAGGTGGTACTTCAGGTCCAACATTACCATCACATCAATCGAATAAATCTTGCTTTGAATTCCAATTCAATGTTTTACAATCATGTAATGATAATTAAGGTGTTTATATTAAAATATTTTCTCTTTATCGTAATGAGACATTGAAAATATATAACAAAAGATTACCATATCGTATCAGCTATAGCAACATGTCGTTGAAGAGATGTCGAAAGACTATCCGTAGGATATCGTAGCCGAAATACCTATTTTTCTTTTGATACTACGGTAGGCAAATGCGTAGGAATTAGAATAATATAAAGGTGTTTCATTAATTCAGCTACTAAGTCTCGTTATCTTGAACATACCTAAAAATCTTTCCAGATTATTCTAAGGTCAACCTTATGAAGTCTAGATCCATATTTTTTATAATCTCTCCCTATAACTGACTTAATAGTAAGACCAATGTGTTTTAAAATAGTGCAACCTCGTAGAAGAGAGTTCAATAACAGGTCAGATTTTCTTTCAAAGTCATGGCTTAATTTTTTCCGTTAAAATTTCGCCGCTGTATCAAATTGATAGGAGATTTCGGAATGAAAATCAAACCGAATTCAAACGTACCACAAATCTCCAAATCAGAAGGAAATGCGTAAAATTCAGTGGCATATCGTTGTAGTTGAGAACGAATGGCCTATCATTGAAAGGAACGTAAATCTTTGGACGATGACTCTCTTATATTTCAAGAGGGTCGACCTGCCTCTTCTATTCGTATATATCTTCATGATAGTATATCTGCAAGTCGCTTTTAAATCACAAAATGGTCGCTTGAACGACAAGATATTAGAATACTAAATTTGTCACTGTAACATAAAACAAGTAACCTCTCTTCTTTTTCTTATCTGGAAATGAGAAACATAAAAACCTTTCGTGTAATTTGAAGTTAATTCATTCGATCACCTTCGATTCATACGATCTCTAACATGAAGTTGTTATCTTAATAAAGTTCATATAATTAGGCATGATGTAAGATTGGAATTTATATCATTGAACTGCATGGGAACATTTGCTTCTGTATTTTAATTACATAAAAATATTTTTTCTTAAACTTAGGTCGGCGGGCCCTTGGGGGTCCGCGAAATAATACGAGGGGGTCCGTGAGTAAATATCTCTTCTAATTAATGCATTATTCAACCTCGCTATTTTCTTTAATGTTGTTACATTTGCCTGTTAATAAAATATATTAAAGCGTTTTAATAATAACATTTTTGTAATTAACTGAACAATTATCATATAAGTATATGAAATCTAAATAACATCTCAATATGTAAGTGATTGCACAAATTTCTGGGGTCCGCGAAGCGAAAAATGAGCAAAAGGGGGTCCACAGTCTACTAAAGTTTAAGAACCTCTGATCAACAGAGCTTGTTAAGATATTGTAAAATTGAGAAACTCCTTATGACCACGTAATAAATGATAAGCGTGGAAAACACTTGCAAGAGAATGTAAAAATTAGAGATTTTAATAGACGGTGATTTTTTATTTTACAAATTTAGGAATATACGAACAAAACTCCTGAGAGACGAACGAAATTACAACCTCATTCGAGAGGCAAGTTTTAAAACATTTGTCTTTTATTTATATAAAGAAGCAATCGACTGAGGAAGGCAAATCCAAATTACTCCATTCCTAATCTTGTCTAGTGGGCCTCACTCCCTCTCCAAAGCATTTTAGCCCATTGTGGAGGGATTGAGGTTCCCTCCAGCCTTCATCCTGATAATTGTACAGGGAGAAATACACATATAGACATGTATTCGTGAGCATGAGTTTGTGATTTAATTCAATCGTTAAATTTTGCTATATTGAATAAAAAAACTTAGCTCCATAATTTAAAGCTCCGGAGAATCTCCTGTAAAAAATGCGATGTTATTTAGTAGTACATAAATGTACACAATCACAAACAAAACAATGCACCAATCCTTTAGGTTTATAGTAGCTTTTAAAATTCGTCTACATCCTCTTGGCCCAAGATTGAGAATCGCCGGTCGACCTGGGCAACTACCACGGGGGGAAATGAAGGAAATCGGCCCTAGAAACAGCACTTAGACACGTTCTCCACGACACAGATGTTTCCCTTCTATCTAATTATCCCCGAGATAACCGTCCGCGATCCCTCTGAGATGATCGCCCCTGAATTAATCCATATAATGACTCGCTCCCCGACTCCTTTTCGTTTTCCCATCACCTTTCCAAAACGTAAAGGGCGAGTCCTACTCCTCGGAATAATAATGCGAATCGAGCTGAAAACTTTATAGTTTATTCATGGTGTGGGTGCCATTAGGGAGTGGAGAAACTTCTCGGTGCTCGAAAATTCGTGAAGTGGAGACGAAGTGGTGTTCCTTCCGCAGTATCTATGGCGTTGTTCTCGGCTTGATGTTGGTATCAGCGCACTGCGAATTATCTCGGATGGAACTCATAATGGGCGCTCACTCACGAAGCACGTACCATCTCCAGTCTCGATGGGATAAAGATGCCTCATCCACAGTTTATTTTTATTGCGAAATTAAAGGCATTAAGATACGCTACCATTCTCGGTCCGGATCATGAGCTGAAAAGGGATCAAAATATTATTTCGTTTTAATCCGTCTCGCTACCTTAATACCCCGATTTCTTCATTCAAAGTATGGCCATAGAGAAGGGCTCAGGTTATAATCACTCGTATTTTTTGGTTGAATAAAATCGGGTTCCTGTGTATCGCAAAATTTATGGATTTTAACCTTGCGAAAGTAATGACTCTTGTAAGCTTCTTGGTAACCAGGTAGTCAAATGAAGGAAAAACGGAATGATATCATTAAGAATTCGAGACAAAATATAAACCGCTCATATTTGTTTACCTGATTTTAAAGATTAATTCCTACTAAGCAACCAGTTATTATTTTTTAAGAAGTGTAAGAAGAGTTAAAATGACATAACAAGCATACAAATTGAACAGAACTTTCAGGTAGAGAAATGAAAAACTATCACTTATTTATGTTCGTAGATTTTTTATTCTGCTCGATTAAAGCAATTTTAAAGATATGATGGTGTTTAGTGGAAAATGAAATTATTTTTTAATCATGAAAGAGCTACTTTTAGCTAACCTAGATTATAAAAATTATATGTATATACTTGTATTCACCGAAAACATTTTCTCTCATAAAAAGGTTTTATTCATCTTATTCTTTCCGACATTTCATGAAAGAGTAATAATTCTTATCACAGAAACTTAACTTTCTCCATTTAGATAAACCCTCCGAATTCAAAATATAACTCGAAAAGCAAATTTTTATAGAAGTTTCGACAAATCTTACTCACACGTCAATTTGGTAAAATGAATTCCAACAATTCTTCGTGTTTGATTTGTGATGTCCTAAAATTCTAAAGGTGATCAAATGTTTTGTTTAACTGCTTATTTTGACAAAGGAAACTAACTCCATTTCGAAAATTCAGGGACTCAGTATGGATTCTTCAAAAGCTACCATCAAGAATTCAACACATAGGAGGTTAATAATGCATAATGATATAAAAATTGGAATACTAAACGAATTTAAATACATCTCTGATTCCAAATTTTAAATCTTTGATTCCAAAAATCATTATGCACTTAAACATGGATATATTGTACTGTACTCAGCTCTTTTACTTTATGATAATACTATATGAGTCAAAAACCTAGGATATGAATGTATAAAATATACTTCAATATCTAATCCAAATGTGAATGGGCTCAAACACCCTTAACAAGGAAATTATCTTAGGTTATGACGACAATTCCACACATCCAACCAGACTGCCTTTTCATCTTGGTCTCCTTTGTGGCGAAGCTAAAAGTTTTTCATGGGCTAGATATTATAGAAACGATAATCTTCTGATTATATCGGCATAATATAGCGATATTATCTGCAAATATCTCTTCTGCCAAAGGACTAAACGTTAAGCCTATTCAGCGAACTTATATAGACTTTTCGATTAAAATCGATCCACACCACTGTGACCTTTCTAAATGATGATTTTACCATTCAAGTGAATAAGCCCATCATCTTCACCAGCAGAAAATGCCATCAAGGATGTACTTACAGCATGTAATACTAAATACTACTTCATATTTACATTCCATGATGAGGAAGGTTGAAATCTTTCCATCTTACAATTAGTAAATAGGTTTTTACAAATATTTGTTGAATTTATCATAGTTGATTATTATGATATTGCATACAATACATTTACGCTGACCTTTGGAAAAGAGGAATTTGATTTTATGCACTTAATCTAAGAGTAAAGGGGCGTAGTATAGCGGAACTGCATTTGAATTTAACCTACTTTCACAACAACTGAAGTTTTATATTTTCTGATTCAGCCAATTTTTATAGGCAGTAAAACTCTATATGTTATAAAACGCTAAATTATTAACAAGGAATGATGAAAACGGATTTCGAAGGTTTTCAGTGGTAATGTTCTCTTTCGGAAACTTTTCTTGAGGTATGCTCATAAAATTAAAAGTTAGTGTAGTGGATGTATAGTCACTTCACACTAATTTTACAGATTTATATTGTTACACCAGATTCTCGTCTTTAGAGTAGTGCGGATACTTAGCTAATGGAAAGCAAGCTTTTCTTAACTGAGAATAGTATGCAAAATCCATTTTCAAGCACGGAAAAGAATTCCACATAACTTTATTAAGTAAGGAGCGAAGTAATACGTAGCAGAGCATTTCTCGCATAAGCTAAAATATGCCTTCCTTTAAATTAATTTGTAGATGTTATACGTTAGCTCTTTCGATCTCCGTGATATCAAAGTTCGATCCCCGCGCTGCGAATTACTGCCAAATGCGTATCAACAAATGATAAAGTACTATGTTTTCTGAAAATTAGCCAAACCTAAATTAGATCACAGTCAACCTTCTGTTTTGCTAATTTATTTATTTATTTATTTTCATCTTCACTGCAAGTTGGCCTTTTAGCCAGGTGGCAGTGCTGGAGGGGAGCATAACATATTAAACATAGTATTGCCCGGCATTTGCCCAAAGACGGTAGGGAAACCCCTCCAAAAACCTCCCGTAGGCAATGCATTACATAAGACACATACGGTACATAGATAAGACACATACAATTAAGTACATACACAGTTAAGATATATACATTTAGATTTAGCTTATCATAGAAGGTTAAACTTAGATAATGACATGGAAAAATTTATAATAATACAATACAAGGATAATATTGTTAGTGAATAAGCTAGCTTACATGGTAGATAGTCCATATAGTCATGTACATAATATTAAGTTATAATTCAAGAGGCTAATTCTACACACTATAAAGTTACATAAAATTAAATTCCAGCTTTAAACTATGGAAGATTAATGATTAAAAATAGATTTAAGCTTATTTTTAAAAATTTTTACATTTTTCGGCATTGGAATGAGAACTTCTCCAGCTAAAGCGTTCCATTCTCTAATACCCCTATTAACGAATGAGTATTTCGCGATATCTGTTTTTTGTTCGCGTTCTTTGATTTTTAATTCATGAAAATGATAAAGATTTAAATAAATGATAAAGATCTAATTGAAAATGATAAAGATTTAAATAAAATATAATCAAGAATTGCGACCTTTCTTTCCATTTCTTATATTAAAATTTTCATGGTTTACCAGATGCCGTTAATAAATTATCAAATAGACATAATTTTTAATGGCCCTTTTAAAAAATTAGACATTCAATTCAATTGAAAATATAGATAAATATTTAAAACCTCGCTAATACACATTTAATCAAAGTAAAGGAAAAATGTCCCTACATTTTGAGCGATGACGCAAGTATCGATCTGAAATATTTTTCGAAGAAAGTAAAGGCATTAACCCGAGTTGAGATTACAATTGCGAGCGAAGGTTAAAAAGACGAACGATCAATTTTTTCTCCCAGAATCTTCGTAGATTACATTTATCAACTAAGTAAATGGAATTTTAAAGACATTCTGATGCGTGGAGGTTCAATACACAATTCGAAAACTGATATGTACTTCTCCTAGAGTATTCCCGGATGACATCTAGCATATAACGGTCTCCGTTCATACGAGCACTTCGACCGCCCCAGCTGATCCATTACAACCGAGATTGTAACGACCCGTTCAAAAAGCAGACGCCATATTTTTTAACGGCATCCATCTGTTAAATCCCTTAAATCCCTTCCCTTTCACGTTTTTCATTAGATATGTTTCTCTCTCAAAATAAAAAAAACGGCAAAAAATCCTCACTATAGGTCCACGCACTTAACACCGAGGCTCGCCTCCCTTCTCATTCTCTTTAATAATCATTAAAGCGTGTATTGCGGCATGCATACTGGGCGTGGTCAACCATACTCTCTCTCGCTCTCTCCCTTCCCCTCCCACGGGGAGTGCTCCCCCTCCCACCTCCCCTCGCCACCCCTCCACTCATACATGCCCGCCCGAAAATTTTTATTAGCCTTCCCACCAGCGCTGCACATGGCCCTTACGTCGCTGAAACAAGTTAAAAATTTCCATATGGATTTCCGATTTTTTCAATGACAAAGGACATTTAAATGGAGAGAGAGAGGACATGGGGATGCGTGCATGGATCGCGGGGTTTTTAGCGTACGCGCGCTCGTAAAATCGTGCGCGAATGGACGGGCGGCGCGGTGCGTGGTTTTTTCGTCCGAGTCCGGAAGGGAAATCATTAGAATCCGAAACCTCACTGTTACAAAGGGAAAGAGGGAAAATGAATACGTTTTTCAGCTCTCCGTTCTTTTACTCCGCGAGTTCCTTCGTTATATAATTGGTTTTCTCCAAGGAGATGGCGGAACGGAACCTCCTCTTTTTTTCGTACTTTCGGGGAGGAAGTTTTCGGCGATACTTTCGGCTGGAATAAAAGGATTCTGGATTTAATTTCCAGGGTGGCAAAGGAAAAGATTTAGCGAATGAATTTGCAAGGCTCAAGGAATGTGAGGGGGTGGTTTAATAATAAAATGGTGGGGTCCGTAAGTTTGGCGAGCTTCATTAATTTACGAGCGTGATTCCCTTTATGATTTTGTCAAAAATTTCTCAAGAGAGGATATCGTAGAGATATTTGATTCGTTATGCTCAATAATGTAAGAAAATTTACTGGGAAGGAAATCAGTGGTTAGATTGACGACGGAATTTTGCAACCTTAGCATCTGATGCTGATTACTGCAACAAGCATGCCGCGAGTAAATCCTTGGTGTGCCGCATAAAGAATAAGACTTTATGGTTTCAGCGAAATGTTATAAATTCCATTCAGAATATTTGATGAATCAAATTCAATCATTGGATTCGATACAAGCAACACTAAAATAAGTTCATATGGTCAACGTTAAATAATATGATTGACTTTATACAAAATATTATGTCAATTTTTCAAAAAATTCTATTCTAACTAGCTACAACTAATTACAAAAGCCTATATTGGTAGAAGAGACAGGTTAATTATTCCTTCCAACAAAACCGTCATCTTGATAATAATAAATATAAAATGTAAGATCAAGAACAAAAGAACGAATCAGTGGGTAATAAAAATCCTTTGTTTGTTACTTATAAATGTACTGCACATTTTATATGTGTAATTCAAATATACTTTACAACTTTACTTAACATGTCCATTGCAGGAAGGTACACAGAATCTTGGTAAAATACAATACCTAAGTGTACAGCGAAGAAGACTATAAAGAGCTATATAGAAATGTCAGCGAATTACAAAATAAAAGTAAACGTGAAGAGGAAAGTTATGTAAGAACTCAATGCAGAATGAGATTATGAATATCTTTGTTCGCCACTGAGTTCGCGTCAATGCAAAGGTGTGCCAAGAAGGATAAAGGAGCGATAAGCACTATTCCAATTTATTACTACTCTAGAAATGGTTATTAGAACATTAAAAATGAGTAGCTACACTTAGTGTCAAACCAAAATACTTTGATATCTAATTATCGAAATTTATCCTAATTTTGATATTACTGCTATTTTTAGTTTGAAAGGAGTAGGTCATGAAGTTGAGGGCTTAAAAAAGAACCCAAGAGTAGTTATCAAAGACTTCGCAATCTACCAAGTTAAAATGTATTCAGAATGTTTTAAGATATAAAATTCTGACTTTTAAATATCCTGTTTGATGGTATGCGCATATAGTTAAGCAGTTAACTTGGCTATTGTTTCCTGATGATTATAATTTTAATGTAACTTACTGTAACTTAAACAGACAGCTATTGCATTTCTTTAATTATTATCTTAACATTCATTACAGAACGTTTGTTTTACGCATTTTTTAACTCAGTAACGTTAGGCGTGATTATATGATCACGGCGGAGAGATCGACATTAAATATTTCATTTTCAGATTCCTGAACGTTAAAATCGTCGATAGTTTGCAAATAATATCATAAAAGGGCCTTTAATGAAAGGAATGTTCGCTACTTCGATAAATATATCGATTTTTTTACATTTATCATTTAAATTTTGTTCACGTCCTGGAAGAAAAAAAAATCCATCATTATTCTATTAATGAGTACGTATGTTTTACTTATTTTCATTAATCATTCTATTGATATTCAACGCCATTGTTATGAAATATGGCTTCTACTAACACCCACATCCAGTTTCTCATTTCATCAACGCATTAATGTAACTCTTCGCGTAATTCAAAATAAAGGGAAAATGAAACGGGATTACATAGAACTAATCCTTAAATCCCCTCCTAGCTATTTAGGAAAATTCCCTCCCTAAACCCTAACGTTAAGAAAATAAAGCTGGCGCACTAGGTTTAATAAGGCCAACGTTACTACATTTATGTTGATCATTTCCTCCCGCTACATTGCGGAGTAAACACTGAATGCCTTTCATATTCATCTCCGTCTCCCCTCTCCGCCCTCCAAAGTGCATCCATATGAGTGCAATCTCAGAACTTTACCCTTTCCCATAAAAATCTCGGTCCCTAAATTTTGTCTGGCTCTTCCCCCTCTGTTTTACTCTTTGCTCCTTTGGAGGATGATGCATATTTCCTTCCGCTTTTTTTCCACCCCTACTTCTCGATGGTTGGTTTCGAGGAACCGGGGCTATCTTCCCATTGGCCAAACGTGACCAAAAGAGCAAAACATGGGACAATCCGTCAGGTCCAGCGTCTCAGCGTCTGGGTCGCGTTGGATGGAGGCGTCGGAAGCGATGCTTCGCGGGCAATTGTCCAGCGGATGGAAGCATTGTGCGCAGGCGCTAGGCGAGAAACTTTCGGGGAATCCGTTCTTAAAAGTTTGAGATGGAGGCATTTCTTGTAATTCTGCCGGAATTAAAAAAAAAACTTTTTCAATAAAATCTATCAAGTCGGGCGTCGGAAAGAAGGCCGCCTGCTAAGACGTAAATCGTACAAGACGTAAGGGAATTTCCTCGCGAGTGGAATTCTCCGGATAGAATTGAATGGACGGAAAGTCGTATTAGGCGAATAAGAGAACGAGTTAACACGGCAGAAGGAGGTCTCGTAATTCTAGAAGAACTTGGTCTTCAACCATTGATGTAAAAAGCATTAAGTGCGAAATATATGACTCCTATAAAATGACGATATTGGAGGAGCTTCGAAGATGCGATCTTCTATCTTTTTACTACAGCGTATCTTTGAGGGAGCAATTGAGCATATATGAAACCTAAACTAGCGGTTTCATTAGAAAAATATATCCGATATGTGGCCGATGAGGATGATGACTGTCGATAAAAAGACATTAATTTATACAAATACTCGTTTTCTCAAGTAGCACGCTATTAATCGAAAAATTGTTAATCATTTGTATTGATAACATTTCAAATTAATACAAAGCGAATGATTCTTTAAGAATTCAGTAGTATCCTACTTAATGTTTGCAATTTTTGAATTTAATCCTATTAGTTGATAAAAATATAGTCTTGAAAGATTATCCCAAGTCCCTCATGAGCCTAGTCGGGCACTTGTCGTAGAAGATAAGAGATACTACGTAAATAGATAGACTTTGCATAGATATTACTTCAGTAAATAAAAGATACTCTATAAAGAGTACTACGGCATTCAAATTTTCGATATAAAATCACCAGCATTATTTCTAATACAAAATCGTGTCGTAAAACTTTTTCCGTTAGTAAATTTACCCAAATATTATGTATGTCTTATACTAATCTTGTTTCGTGATATAAATGTGATTTACAATTCAAAAAAGGAATTATGACACGATCATGTTATAGAAATAATTCTGGTGATTATGTATTGAAAATGTGAGTTAACCAGGTACACTGGTATCATATCTGCTCTCTTAATTTAACCGCTCTTCATGATATTGATTGTGCTCTCTTCAACTATCGTAAAATAATTAATGGAAAAATCAGTCTCTAGTAAAAGTGCCATCGCGCCTCTTAATTCATCTCAGCACCTCCGCTTGACTTGTAATTAAACGAGAAACACTTCGAGTATACTGCTGATGAATCGAGATACATCTCCCCATTAAACGATGGTAATCACCTCATTATACCTCTTCCCGATGAAGTTTCGACTTCCCCTAACATTCAGACGGATATATGTTAAGAAAATGATTTAGCTTCATATTTTCCATGACTGAATTTCTTACCTTCCCACGCTCTCTTCCTTTCTTTTCAACTTCCCATCCTTGCTTTCCCCTCTTCTCCAATTTTCTTTGGAAAATGATATCCCAGTTGTGAAAGGAGGCGGAGTGAGACTCATTTTGTGTGACTAAACAAGTTTTGAAATGTCCCTCTCGCTACATGAATTCTCTCAGCAGATAATGAGATCTTTTATTTGGAGAAACCTTTCTCCCTTTTGTTGGGAATCCTCTCCACTCCTTCGGGAACACGTTAAGAAATTGAGTCGATCTTCTTGAAAATCAAGCTGCGATTCACGTATGAACAGTCACTGACATGGATCACATTTTAATTAAGGAACGCCATTGCCTGCGAATTCGCAGAAATTAAAGAGGGTTTTTAGGAATATTACACATCTCGTACATTTTGCTCGGATACTAACAGAGAAATCCTGAATAACTGTGTTAATTTGATGCTTTGATTATTATATCTTGCCTGTATATTAAAGATAGAAAGTGGGTAAATACATATATTAGAAGGCTACAATTATGACAGAATTACTTTTATAATTGTGAATCGTATATATTGTACTGGTATGTAATGGTAAGTGCAAAGTAGTATGTGACTTAATTTATTATGTAGAGTAGAAAGTAATGCATTATGATTTCGTAGTGTACAGCAAAACAAAACGTGTTTTTATACTTTAATTATTTACTGATAGTACTGATGCATAATATATTGTTTGTAACGATATAGCTGAAAACTGATGTGAAGTCAAAAAGTATCGGAAGTATTGAAATAGTAATAGCGGTGATTTTATCATCATCATCATCATCATTCAGTAAAGTGATATGATGCAGCTCTCTGAGTTAACGTATAAATATCCTAAAATTGTTCATATGCTTGACTGGAGGGTATGAATCTGTCTTTCAGTATAGTTCAAAAAATTGAGATTGTAGACAAGATAATGACATGGTTATAAATGAGGATATAATATCTTACTATCGACATATCGCCCACAGAATATGTCAATATTTAAATGGATTAGTTGGAGAAATAGTAATACTCAATGCTTTTTTACCATGTGTCCGATTCCGCCTGTTTATCATCTTCGTGCCTCGGTTTCCATCTTCTATTTGCAACCCTACTGCCCACTGAAATAGTAGGTTAACCAATCCTGCACTCCTCAAGATGTCTCCTATCAGCCCATCTCTTCTTTCACCCAAAAGTTGACGTAAGAATATTCTCCCTTCAATTCGGCCCCGTAACTCTTCATTTCTACTTTTCTTTCCGTCTGACCTTTAGAATTCTTCTGAGATGACAAGTTTCAAAGGCTTCTACGTATACCCCTCTTTCCTGTCTTCTAGTTCTGGTATCACTTCCACATTCCGCCTCATTTTAAACAAAGGACTTCAGGATTGTGTACCTAATACTCTCCGCTTGATGTTGACAATTTTTGGACAGGAGGAAGGCTTGGACTTGCTTTGGACTTCTGCGCTTGGACTTGCCTTAAATGTTACCAAAGCTGAAGTCATTATAAGTTATTTTACTATTCTACTTACAAAATTCAAATAATTTTGTCGAAGCGTCCAGTCCTAATGAGAAAATTGCTGATCTATCTGACTATTTTTCATTAGATTCCACCACGTTTGACTTTAACTTATGCTTATAGTTTAGCTACCAATTTTATTTAAGTGGACAAGCAACTATTCTGCCCACCCATGTAAAATTACGCTTTAGTCCATCTGGATCTTTAATTCTTTTTCATCCATTTCTATTTTCACAATTATACATCTATCTATATACTCAAACTCAAATCAGGGATATTTAAATAATCAAAATTAAGGCTCTTTAGGACTCATCCCAAGCCATTCTCTCTAATCGCCATTCAGTCCATTAGCATAATAGGTGGTTCGTACCGACGCACATTAACGATAATTAATTCGGACGGGAAAATTTTTCTCTCCGCCATATCTCCTTTTTGGAATTAATCTCCGTATTCTCACTCAATGATTAAGACTCCATCTTCTCAGGATTAATTTCAAGCATTACCTCTTTCCATATCTTCAATTTCGGCTAAATTATGCTAACCACGTTTTTGCGCGCGTGAATAATCTCCGTGATATAGCTCTACATTTAAAATTCGCTACAACCGCGGATTTTCACGATTTTCCTTTCCTGTTTCCTTAACGAAGGATTATGTAAATATAGCGTCTCCAGTGGTTCCCAGACCCGGTGAACTCACGCATTTTACACTACCATATCTTGATCAATGGAATGTTTCCATTAGTCGTCTTTTACAGTATAGAGGATAATGTATTCTCTTTATTTCTGTCTTAGTCTTGTTCATGGGCGTATGATAGCTGCTGAGGTATGAATGATGCCGAATGATGACATCCGTTTTGATCACTCCTGACGCTTTCCAAAGGATTATACAAAGGATCATTGTGCTCCACCTGAGTGGGCATGTCTAATTAATAGTTCAATGGTCCTATCCTACCTCACTCCTCATCATGCCCACTCAACTCATTCCCTCTCGCAGGCTTTTAGCAGTTGAAGGGGTGAAGTTCAAACCGATTTCTGGGCTGAATACTTCTCAATCACGTTTCTACTCAAAATCGTTGCACGGAAAATCGCGCGTTCGTAACCTTCATAAATATTTAAAATTGATGAAGAATACAAAACAAGGTATGCCAGAACAGTTTTAATATATTCGCTGATAAAAATCATTAAACCATAAAGTATTTCTGAGAAGTAAGGGTATTTCGTAAAATAATAATCGTACGGCATGATTGCATATTATTATATACATACATTATTATGTACTTAGAAAAAGTTTACATTCATTGCACTGAGAGTATGCACTGTTGGGGAGCTGTGCATTCACTTTACGCTAATGGTTGTTATCATTGGATTCAATTAGTTTTTCTCCTAAAATCGTGTCCAAGATGAAAGTTTGGGATGAAGTTTCATCCTGTAGCCAAGGCATAAAAAATATCACGAAGACTTCACGGTAAACTACGACATAAAATTTTACAAAGAAATAGATCTCAAATAACCTCGATCTCTTGCCGAGTTTTTACGTGAAGCAACGTTTTCAATACACTACATTTACATTCAAACAGAATACTACAAAAATTCGCTGTGGAAAAATGTTTTGGTCTGTAAATGTTAGTTAGTAAATGTTAACTCCACGTCCATGCAGTCCATTTTATCATCGCATTTCCGCTAATTCCTCCACCGACAATTTCCTTCGGTAATGGACTATTTTATGTACGGTATCACGTCAAAAAACAAACTAATGATACGCTCTCTATTTACACGGGAAAGAATAATCATGAACTCCTAACTTGGTATGAATATATATATACACACACACACCCTATGGATTAGGACGTGCAGTGCATTTTAGATAACCGCTTCGCGAAATTAAAGAGGAAAAAAAATTCTTTATTTGCCCCAACGACGTCGATGCTTTCAAAGCAAAGAGGGAATAGGGCACATTAACATTCACAATATTCGCGGAGAGAGAAAGAAGAGGGGGAGTTCATTAGGAACCTCGTCATTTTCGGACACCAGGAACGTTAATTTCGTTCCCGTAGAAGCGTGCGTATTTAAATAAACAAGGAGGCCATCATGCGACATCAGAGAGAAAATGCGGCAGACTTGAGTCGGGCAGCGAGCCGAATTTTTTCTACCTCAAGGAACCATAAATACACTCACATTGGCTCACCATGGGAAGAAGGGGGAAGTGGAGGGGGGGGGGCAAAGCGGCAGCCCTTCATCTTCAATATATCCCTCGTCAAATATTTGCCGGAAAACAATCAATTAAAGGTGACGTCCTGACGGACGAGTAGGGGGCGTTATGGGAAGGCGGTTTAGGTCACCCCGCACGGCCGCTTGTGTTCCAGAACATGTTCTCTTGCCGAGTAAAAAAAGAGAGAAGAGGCAGCTCTTTTGAGAGCCCTTCTCCTGCCCGATAGACCCATGGGTCAGCCGATGTACGTCCGAAAAGGGGGTTAATTCAATGCACCGTGGACTACGGGTCGCCTCGGGCGGTTTCCGATGTGGCGGGTCGCTAGAGCATGGAGTTTCGGAGGTGGTGAAAGTGTGAAAGAGAACGTAGAGTAAGGCGTGTTCAAGGAAAGGGAGCGATGAGGCCACCTTGAAGATTCCGAGGGTCATAAAATATTTCGAGAGCTTTCTTTTAAGTGTGAAATAAAGCGCCATTCAGCCCTCCTCGCCGACCTTTCTTGAGACGGAAATATTTATCAATTGATGAAAAGTTTGCGGCTTTGCTAAATTTAGCGGACGTATATATTTAAGCTAAAATAAATGCGCGATGAATCGGCTTCCGCCAGACGAAGTTATCTTGGATGAATAATGATTCACATGGTAAACATTTTCATGAACATCCTCGTTTGTCTGATGCTTCTTCGCGCGGCCTGTAATGACACCAAAGCTAAGCCTCCGTTTAGGGGAAAACATTAATTTTACGTCCTTAAATTAAATTAAAATCCACTTAGATATAAATGAGATTTTGCGTCCACTTAAAGCTTAATTTTTCAATTAAGAGATGAAAATTGTCATCAGGGAGATCTCGTCGAAGTCAAAGGTTCGACTCTTATTCATCATACAGTGGATATTGTGTCCTTGTACCCTTTTAAAAAGGAAAGGAATATCGGAATATTAAAAAATGACAGTACTTTCTAGAAAAGAGATACGCTTAGTAAAATATTGGGTCCTTTAACCCAAAAAATTCACATGCTATTCCGAGTCAAAATTACACTTGTATGAAAAATGTTAGGGTTTCATGGGGCAGCTTTTCTGTCAGGTTTTCTCTGGAATTTTCTATGCTATCTACGAATAAAACGAAGTAATATTTATCATCAAATTTTATTGCAGACTAACCAACCAAAGTGCTGAGAATTTTTAGAAATATTCTTAACATCATATTCGGGGTCATCTGCATTTCCTGCGTCTTTAAAAGGCTATCCAGTCATAAAATCTGAAAAATGTTTCCACAGATGCTCATAATCAATGTGGGAACGGAAGAGAAAATTTTGACTCAGATTCAGGCACACTTTCCACTTCCAAATTTCAAGAAATGACCCCACCAGTTACAAACATTC
Organism: Ladona fulva; assembly: GCA_000376725.2. Taxonomy (NCBI): domain Eukaryota; kingdom Metazoa; phylum Arthropoda; class Insecta; order Odonata; family Libellulidae; genus Ladona; species Ladona fulva. The sequence continues at coordinate 2,598,936 of KZ308144.1, forward strand.
CATCTTTGATAATATTCATGCATTAGTCCAGGGTCGTCCCCAAACCTTTCCCAAGGATGAACCCTGGATCCGTCCTCAATGCTTAACTCCCAACTACGGTACCACACCCTTTCCTACTCTAATGAGCTCCCGTACGTCATTTCCATCAAGAAAATCTTCGCATCCTGTAGAAAAGAGGAGGTAGGGTACATATGTCTCCCCGCCCTGTGCAACCACCCACCCACGCGACGTCTTAAGTCCTCTCCCCCGGATATCCCCCCAACCCAACGCAGCGCACGTCTCTCCGCCCTCGTTACGCTGATTCCCACCCCCGCAAAAAATTTCGCTCACGCCATCTTCATACATTTCTCCCTCTCCCTTCCCCTGCGAAAAAATCTCACCTCCCCTCCGCTGGAACCTTCTCTCTTCCACCCCTTAAAAAACCTCCCCTACCTCCCCTTTTACAATCTCCCGGAGAGAGAGAGATATCCTCTCTAAAAACCCTCCCCCTTTACGCTGCTTTTTTCTCCTTCCCCAGTCGCCCTGTTTTGCCTTCTCCTCCGAGCTCACTCATTTGCCTCCCCTTCCTTCACTTCCTCCACTTACCCCCTCTCGTTTCCCCAACATCTTCTCCTCTTCCCACTCTACTACCCCCGCATCCATCCATAATTTCTCTTCATCCGTCCTTTTTCTACTTCCTCCACATTCCCCTAACCTTTCCTCCTTGCCTATCCACCACCTACCCTCTTCTCAAAACCCTCTTCAAATCCTCCATGCCCACATCCTAACCACCCACACACCAACAACCGAAACATCACCCTGCCTTCCAAAGTCTCCAATTTCCCCTTACCACCTCTTTCCCACCCACTTCGGAGAACAACCCTCCCCAGTCTCTTCACCTCACCCAAACCTTCTCTGCCTATCACCTCGGTTCCTCCCCTGCCTATCAACTCAGACCCCCCGCAAACAACCTCAGAACACCCAGACCACCCCCAAGCCCTCCCACTTCCTTTTCAGAAGATACCCCTGGTCCTGCAGTCTACCCAAACCCTTTCTACAAACCACCCCGGTTCTTCCCCGCCAGGCACCCCGGACCCCCCAAGTCCTCCCACCTCTCTTTCGGAAGACCCTCCCTGGCCCCTTAAGCCTACCCAAACCCTTCCTGCTCACCACTCCGGCACCTCCCCGCCTGACACCCGAGACTCCCCAAACCCTCCCACCTTCCATCCTCGCCTCCCCTTCAGAAAACACCCCCCGTACCCTGTCCCCGCCAGCCTACCTACCCGACCGCTCCTTGCAGTAGCATCACTAGCAGCAGGTGAGATCGGAGTGGACGCAAATCCGCCCGGAGGAGGGAGACGAAAAAGAGGGGGAGGAGCACAGGGGTGGAGGCGGAGGGAGTGAGAAAACGTGGAGAGAGAGAGAGAGGAGAAGAGCTCCAGGGAGGGGAGAGGTCCGGGGGGGAAGAAGCAGTCAGGGAACGAAGGGGAGGGAATCGTAGGGAATCGGGCGTCGGCTGACCGTTTCTGTAGTCGCGAGGGAGCGGCGGTGCCTGAAGGAAGGCAGGGGATGCGGGAGTGAAGAGTAAAAACCATCTCACGTGTTTCACACGCGCGGGGCTCGCACGCACTGCCACTCCCCCTTCCCCTTTTTTAGAAACGCCACCTTTACACACACGCGCCCACCCCACTCCTTTCGCACGCTCTCTCCCACCTCCCCCTCTTCTCCGCTTGCCTCCTCGTAAAAAAAAGAAAGGGGAAGGGCGACGACTTTTGTCGCTCCATAGTGAATCTTCCAGTCGTGTGTGAGCGTGGTTTTGTGGTGTTTGGTCTCTCTCGTGTGCGATTTCTCCACTTTGTTTTCGATCGCGCCTCCTGCTAATGCTGCCGCTACTACATCGAGCCACGGAGCATCGAGAAAGAGCTCTCGCCGAGTATAATATTTTTTATCGTCATCCTGCTGTGTGCCGTCGTCGATTACGTCTCGCGCCGGAAGTTCCGAGAGGGCCCTGAAGAAGAGGAGATTATTTTTCTCCGCAAAAGGGAAAGAGAGATAAAGGTTTTAGGGAGCGGGGGATAAAAAGGGAAAGGAACGGGGGTGTGGATCAGTGCCTGGAAGGGTGGAAAAGGGGGGATTCCTCGGAGGGTTCTGTGGGGTTTTGACCACTAACACAACACGCAGCCGTGGAAGGTGCGGTTCTACGACGTGTGTGCCGCAAAGTGTCTCCGGGAGAGCGCTGGCGGGCTGGACATAGGTCAGTGTTACGACAACCCTAAACAAGCTTTTTTGCACGAGGGTGATGAGATATGGCGCGGAGAATTACATGGCGAGGGGATCTGAATGATGTTGCATGTGGCATGATCATTATCGGTTGAGCGAGGTATGTGTCGCATGTCCGCCCACTCTCTCTTTCATCTCGTTTGACTCTCCATTCTTATTCAAGATGAATATTTTACTGTTCACGGTTCTAATCCTTTAAATATGTTGACTGGACTTGTATTTTGTCTCTCGACTTCCATCTACGTTCAACAAAGATGAAAGTCTAATGTATCCACAGTAATTGATTTATATGTACATCCGTGTTATCTTACCAAGAAATGCGATGAAATTGCTAATTTCCTCTGAGAATGTATGGTAATGAGTATCATTACTATCAAGTGACATATATTAAAATGACGCAAAATTTCTGTAGACCGATAACTTTTTTACGATCACTTCAGAGCAAATGGCACATCTCAAGTCATTCTGAACAAATAATGGCTCTAAAGTCTTACAAACTCACTTTAATTTATTGCTGATTGAATAACTAATTTAATGGGCGTAGCTTAATACCGGTTCGCCAAGATATGTAAGATACAACTGACTGGACTTTTTTTCGATAGATGGGAAGATAAAACATCATGAAAAGTTTGGATGTTGATGTAATTGGTCTTTAAATATAATGGGGCGTACAAATTCTTGAGTTTTAGCAATGATTTCCAACAGTAGCCAATGAAGTACTCATGTCGCCTTGAATCGGTTTACGGTATTGAAGCTATAGTAGAAAAGTAAAAAATTTAATTTTAAGTGTTAGCTGTCGCACGAACTGTATATTTTAACAAAAATGTCAGGAAAACTGTGGCATCAAGAAAGAACTTCTTTCTATCATATAAAATAAACTAAGTTTAAATTCCAATTAAAAATAATTATTTATTAACATATTTTAAATCATTTAAGTAGGTGATGAATATTTCTAAACTTATCAAAATTTTAAATTACGACATCAATAATAAACCGTACGTCGGTTTTTGATATAACGGTATGAAACAAATATTTTTTAAGATCCAATTATGTTAATTTACCACGAAAACTAGCTTCAATGATCAACTAAAAGATAGCTTTTCGCAAGAACATGAAAGATCATTGGCACTCCCATGTTATCCCTCATTTTCAGCCCCTCATTTCCTTATGCTTTTTAATTAAAGCATACGTCACAAACCAGCTAGAGTAGACGTTAATGATCAACGCTTTTAATAATGTAAAATCAAATCCGTACCAATTTAATCTGCGAGAGCGCTTTTTTCTCTTCTTTCATTAAGAGTAATAGCAAAGCACGTCCATTCGGAGAGTTTCAATGGCGTGCATAAAACAAATTAAGCTAAAAACCTATTCTAATTTTCCTGGAGAGCTCCTTCCTTCCTCGCGCACTTTCACGGCATCGAAATCCGCAAATAACCCATCTTAATAATTTTCCGTCATTACGCAGCATCCCGTAGCGTTGACGAAAGCAATTACCGCCTCCCCGATTTTTTAAATTGGAGAACAAATTTGGACGCATTAAAAAGAAAACATCTCCGTTCCCGGAACGCATCACTTCCAATTGGTCGAATAAATTTGGTATCGGGAGTGAGTCATCAGCTATTAAGTGCGTGTCCGCCATGATCATAACGCCGACAGCACGTGCCTGAGAACGTACGTGCACCTCCTCGAAGATGCGGTCTCCCCATTCCCGCGTATCCACTCACGCTCGCGGAAGCATAATAAAGAAAATAATTATAAAAAATGCCTCTCCATTCTGACGCGTCCTCTTTCAACCGCAGCACACGCACGAGTTTAGCCAGCGCGCGCTCCCTTTCGAACTGATTTGCCGCGAGGAATTGAGACTCTCCCCTTTTGTGATCGTCTTCAATGGGTTAGGGGAAGGAGTGGGGGCGGGCGTCTGCGGGGGCCGGAGGGGGCTGGATGTGTAAAAGGGGAGGCACGGGAGCCGAAAGGGGGTGGCAACGGAGGCGTGAAAGGAATAGCGCGAAGTCTTCTACCCCCCACCCAACGTCTTTCCTATGCCCCTCCGGCAGTTCCTCCCCCAACCGGTAGGTGGACCCCGGAGGGTCCGAGACTTTTCCCCCCTCTCCACACATCTTTTATCCGCTCTCCGCTTCCCTTGCCTTACTCTTTCAAACTGTCTCCGACTACTTTTTTCCGCCTCCCTGACTCCCGGCGAACTTTACCGACCGCGATGTCTCTCTCAAACCTCGTTGTTATTTTTATCTCGGGTCTTGATTAATCGAGGGGATGTGCTGGAATTATTCGTTGCCGCCGCTAAATGTTTGATTTACACCAAAACGTTTGCTGGAATTAGATTCATGCTCTCCTTCCGTGGACCTACCAGTGCTGGACACGGTAGAAACTCCGACGGTAAATCTAGGACTTTTAGAATCTTTCCTCCTAGGACTGAGGTAGAGTCTCTGGATGTTTTAACGCAAGATGCAAGAGATAGAAATGTCGGAGAACAAGTGAGCAACGTGTCCAACTTTGACGAAAGCGGTCCCGGGTTCGATTCCCTGTTGGAGCACATATGTGCAGAATTATATTAGTAGTCGAATCACCTTTAAACAATACTGCTACTAGAAATATCGACGCTTTTGTTGTTGGGACATCAAAATTTTGCCATGAGATATGTAAAAAAGAACATTTCAGGGTAGATAACTCAGCCATAGCATCATTCATTGGATCATCTTAAGAAGTTCAGGAACACTCCCACTCCCCCATTATTAGAACTAACCTTGGTAAAACTAACTCGATTGATAGTAAGCCCATCAACTACCTTCTTCAAATGTACTTCGGTTGAAAATAGGAGGCAGAAAACCCCATAATTACTCCTCCTGGAGGTGAAATATATTCAGAATCCAATGCATTTTATAATTCCAGCAGTGATTGCTCATTTACATTTATCAAATGGTCTTACACCTGCAACTCATCACTGCGAATCGTATACCATCTTCCTTATATTCTTTTAGAACTGTCCATGCTTTTCATAAATCGAGCTAAACCTTGATGTAAACCTTTACATTGGAAATCCTTACTCTTCTTAATAAGAAATTGATTAAGTTTTAATTCGGAAATATATCTCATTTCATTACTTAATTACATAATTTGTTAATGCACCTACTCCGCACAACGTCAAACTGTCATTTAGCTGAAGGCTCAATCCACTCCTGGGATAGGGACTGCACCTACCTGGTTCAGATTGAGCAAAAATTTCATAAAAACCTTCCTACCGAGAAAGCGAAACCGAGGAAAAAATTGTGGATTGTGGATTCTTTGTTAGAATGAGAATAATAGAGGCTATAATATACTTTTAGTGAATTGCACTCCAACGGAAAAAGGCATATACGCGGGATATATATCCCTCTATGACGTGAATCTGCAACATGCGCATCCGGACGCTCAATCCACCTCTTCCGTAAGTTAATTCATACATAAATCCAGCTCTCACCTTCCTGGAAATACAACTGCAGCTAAAACTCACGATGAGTGAACAGTACGCCGCTAACATTTTTCGGAAGGACGAGTATACACGCCATTTATCCCCTCCCATGACGTGAATCTGCGACATGCGCATCCAAAATGGTCAATTCACCCCTTCTCCCACGTCCTCCTCCGACGACCCCCGCGAACCCCTCACTACTGCGACTAGTAGTGGATTCGCCGTGCGCGGATGGCCTCAAAATCGAATGTGGACTGGGCGGAAAACGAGGGAAAAGAGGGGGCAGTTGTGCGAGGGGCAGGGGGGGATTGGATCGTGTGTAGAAGGGACAATGGGTGCTCCGGCGACGGAACCCGTGAATCGTGTACTTCCTGCGGGAGGGACAGGTTAGGAATTCCAGACCGTATTTCTCACCCCTTCAACGCTATCTGAGAATCTCTACACGTTTATTCGGGTCGCTTATACTATCCTCACCTCGTTCCTTCGCCTTCCTGTTTTTCGTGTCGTCCGTTTGTTTTTGCTGCCGTTGAAGGACGGATTCTCCACCCGGGGACATCGTCGTAGGTGACCGCGGAGGGTGCGGGGAGCCCGGGAGGTCCATTAACGAGGGATGCCAGATGTTATCGGTTGCACTACAGAAACGCACGATTGCGTTTGATACGCGCCGTCTTTTCACATACTACATTTACCAAACGCATTATTATACATACACATTAGTTCCTCGGCTAACGAATGATACCATTTCCGGAATTGCCTCTGATAGGAAATGTGCTATTTTCTATAAGTTCGAATCCAGATATATTAACATATTCATCATAAAAAAATTATCTCACTCTTTTACTAACAGGGCAAGGAAGAAAGGGCAACATCTGGCTTTGGTTATTTTTTACATTTAATTTCGACGAATATGTGCACGAATTGACTGAAACTTTAAAGTTAGACGAATCCATAAGACAACGAAAAAGTCTTCATTAATCTTAATTTTTAACATTAATGAAAGATTATACATAAAAATTTTAAATTCCTTCATATTTATTCATTTATTTCACACTCACATACAAATAATAAGGCATGCCAAAAGGAGATGGAGGGAAACGATGATTTAAACAGGGACAAAGGAAATCTGGGATGTAAATTAAGTATAAGTTGTTATCAAACACCGTCTATGCATTCATTGGACTCGTTAGCTTAACGTATAAAGATATATCTAAATTAAAAAATCACGTATATAAGTTAATGTAATGCTCCAAGAAAATCCATTCCTCTGGAAAATGCAATCATTAACTGTTCCGTTATCATGCTTCAGCTTAAATCATTTTCCCATTGACTATGAGAGTTGGAGGGAGCAGAAAACTGGCTGCATCATAAGGAATACAGTTTATGTGTTAATTATCTAAAGTATTATTATATAGGAATATAATTGATTAAGGAAGCTCTCATATGAAAGCTAGAAGGATGGAATAGGCTATACTAGAGGGTTCTAAGAATAAGAACAAGTTTTGAAGAATACATGAACCTAGGGAAAATTAAGTGTGTTGTTACAATTTTAAGAACACGATCGGAGAAAGGAAATTATAGGTTGCTTGGAATAACACTCGGAATAATATCTCAGAATTGTCGGAAGACATTACACTGAGTTCTTAAAATATGTATTCTTCGACTTCTTTTAGAATTAATGATAACCCACTGCATGCGTTGATTACTCGAAATAACTATTAGGGATGCATGTGAGATCTGAATAGTATTCAGGCATTATCGCCTATCCTATATTCCAGAAAAAAAGAGGATTACATTGCAATCCCATGCCACACGCCGAAAGGCGGCTTGCAGGGTATTTATGTAGATGTAAAGCGAAATGGACTATAGCCTATAAATGATGCTTGTTAAATACTTCGTCAAGAGTGAATGCCGTGCGTAGAACCGATACATATCGTTAAGAAAAAGTTTTCTTCAATGAGAATTCGAAAGCCTCTAAGGAGGCCTCTAAGATAAGTACTCACAAGAAACTCGGAGAAAAACAAATAGACTGACAGGATCAGAAAGACGGTGCAACAAAGACTTCCGTCCCCATAGTAGACCCCATAGGCCCATATAGTAAATGATACGTAAAATGATTGACAGGATAAAGTAAAATAACAAGGGATACTTTTAGATTTCAGTTTAATGATGAGTTATAGATAATAAAATAAGCTAAAAGGTTCTGAGTATAACAGCAAACGATAAAATAGGCAGAGAAAGGACCTCCGGCGAAATTGTGGCTGGAAAGTACCAATTTCAATTTAACCGATTAACCCTTAACTTGAGTGCATGAAAATGCTAGAGCTAGGGTCATTTGGCATATAGGTTCCAGCCTGGAATTGAAGCAGGGACCGATTTCATCAAAGGCAAGAGCGCTACCCACTTGGCTTTTCGGGAGTCTTTCAAAACTTAAAATGGCGGCCACATGATTGTTGAAACATTCATACACAAGTTTTTGAAAGCATTTAAGACAATACAATCTGCAAGAACAACCCGGGCTATGAAATATATTTTTTCATCCATTGTAATCCAAACTTCAAATATTTTGCTGGAGACAAAGTCGACCGTCTACCATCAATGGAGCATAGATGGATATTAACATCCATTTGCCATTCTCCACAAGTTTTATGGGGTCATTCTGAGCTGACATAGCCCCCTATTCTGTTCTTGACATTCCTATTTTTCCGGATAATTTATCACGCATACATTACACCTGAAACATCTCTTGATTTGACCTTACAAATGGATCCCCCTCCTGGTGAGCTATAAATTGACCTCCAACATCCAGTTATGTGGATGAAGCGTTAAAATGCTAAATGAAGCTGTCCGTAAATCTATCAACGTAGTGTTCACTGTAAGACTCCCTGTTATTAAAGGAATCCATCCAGAACCCCCCACACAAACAAATTTTCCATTTATGTTTCTCTAATTTTCATTAATCTATAGATACTATTCAATAAGTTCATAGCGCTGGCATTTTAATCGATCGGATGCTTATTTTTCCTTTCGCTATATATTGATGGGACTTCATGACATCAATTGTGGTTCAATAAGCAATTTCATTGATCCTAAAAATGATTATTTCGTAGCACTTAGGGCTCGACCTCAGGGGATCCATAAAGATACACAGATGTCCTGGTGTGAAGTTCGATTGCTAGTTTATAGAGTTGGAGGTTGGGCTGAGAAAAGGGATTCTCAGGCCATATATCGAATTAAGATGCCCTCAAAGATACTTAAGTGTTATTGAAGGACGGTTTTTAAGATAATAATTATTAGTCTCTATTAGATAATAATTTAATTATTAATTTTCAAGGTTTTAACAATATATTTTTTAGAAATTATTCATTCTCTTATGTCATTTATGTAATGAATACGTTTTTAATAAAATTAATTGCGTGAGTGCACTAGTAAAGAACCAATTTTATTGTCTATTTTATTCTTGCAAACATATATTGATGAATGGAAAACTTAAATCTTTTATTACAGGATGAAGGGAGACGTATCTACGTATAACGTATTTACTACCCTCTCAGTTTTGTTTATGGCGGTGATAATGTAAACGTTACTGAGGTATGAAGAGTGCTAACAATGGCATTCATATTGGTCACCTCTGAGTGAATGATATAAAAATTTGTACTTATACGGTCATTATGATCCACTTGAGTGGACGTTTTCCACTCATGGTTAGCTGAGAAAAGCAAGAGAAATTCCCTTATTCCTTATCATCCTACAAGGCTATTGGTGGCTAATTGTGGATGGAATGACGTTCAAATAGGCCTTCAAGCTGAATACCTTACAGGCGGTCTGTCTATTTCAGTCGAAAGGAGACATGAGAGGGTTACAATGACTTGGTAAATAAATTGATATATCATAATGACTCGGCCTCCTCCGTAGATTTTAAATTGGTACATCGTTATCGTTAATTATCGTTATCTGGAATAATTCCAACGAGACATCTAGATACCGATTTTCTAACATTCTGAGAATGAATGACAAAATTCGGAAGAATCATAACCAGTCAATGGCGAAATAATCATTGCTCTTCTAAATTATTGTGCATGTTTTACTCCATTAAGCTCCTGCATTAAGCATTATTGCTCTTGTGAATGAATATGCATGTATTGTAATGGCATGTTGTCAAAGTAGGTAGAAGTGAATCCGCTATTTCTCCTGCGTTCAACGTTTTCGGCGGCGTTCGGGGAGAAGAATGTTCCACACCTGGCGTCGGTAGAGGTGGAGACGCCTCCGTTTCCGCCTTCTCCCTCTCTCTCTCTTTCTCATCTCCAACTTTTATGCGTGTCCTCCGTTCATTAGACTGGATACGTCGAGTATGACGCAGAAAAAGGGGAGATTGAAGGATTAGGCTGGCGCTGAGTTAATTGCGATATTGCACTGCAGTTTTCTTGTCCCTCCTCCGTTAGCTCCCGTGCCAATTACTAGACCATCCATTTTTTTCTGAGAGTCATTTTCAGGTCGATCTTAGGCAGGATTTTCTCTCCTCTCAATAAGAGGAGGATTTTCGGGAGATTTTCCTCGCCGAAGCCTCGGTTTCCTTCTTTTTTCCGGCAATCGTTCGGAAATTAATGATGGAGGCCGGCATCAAATTAAGCACCCAGGAAGAGGAGAATCAAAAATTCGCCGTTTTAATATTCGCTCGTAAAGAGAAGATTTTGGCGGAGGGATGAAACTTTCTTCCGGATTCTTTGGAGGCTCCCAAGACTTCATTAGTTCCACGATTTTGACAATATGACGCCTTCACCTCGTAATCTTTTTCCGCGATCCTTCCGTCATTGTTTCAAGAGAGATTTGGGGTCTGAACCGATCGCCCTACAAATCAATCGAAGAATTTAATATCATTTTTGGAATGAAATCTTCGTGTGGATGCGAAAAATTTTCATTAACTCGGTAAATGTATACTTGCACCTTCAATTATTTCTGAGGAAGGATTCGACTTTTTCCATAGCTTTCACTTCTTTCGACGAAAATGTTTGTCTCGATGATACGCTAATTATATAAATAAGAATTTCGGTGTCAGGAGGCAACAGATAGTAGGTCTTCTCCAGCTTTTCTTTCTTTCGAGTCGATCTTCATGCTTATGAAAGAGCAAAATTTTCAGATATCGCCATCTATTAAATTAGTCTATCATTGAGATGAATAGCTATTGATCTAATATCTCAATAACAACAATTATTAACGTTGATTTCTCTCTTCGTTCGTTCGGGTCGGTTCGGTATAAATTAAATGTTAACCCATTCATGAGGCTTTCAAGTTATGGTAGCGCATTTGTTCAATGGGCAATGGTAAATAATACTACATTTGGCCCTAAATTACATTTTGCACAGTCAAAAGAATTAGTTAGGTCCCACAGTTTAACTAAATTTGAGAAAATTGACTTCGAGAGTATCTTTAATCGTTTCTTATATCAATAAATGTCTTATAAAATAAATCAGATACGTTTACAGAGTGGTAGTGGATGAGGTCATAATTTTAGTCACCAAGAAGAAAATGACAAAATCCCGCATTCTCCATTTCTCGCGATAATTGACTATGAAAGTATTTATGAAAATAATCGCCTAATTATAACGTTTCCGGGCAAATCACTTAAGTAATTAACCCCGGGTCGCTGTATCTTCAATCTGCCGACTCAGTCGGAAACGTAGCGGCAAAAACTTCCGCACGTAAATAACTCCCTACCATTAGGATACAATCGTGCAAATCCGTCACGTACTCGGAGAATAAACCTTATTTACCCCTCCCCAACCGCGAAATAAGTTCAGGGAGCTTTCTTCCAAAATAAACTCCGCTCGTAAAATTATACCATCTCCGAACCTCCATCTCTCACTCCCTATCCGCGCGAGCAAACTACTCCGGAAAAAGGAGAAAACGCCATCATTCTCTATAAAATATCTTTGGGCGCGGAGAAGAAGAAATAAAAGACATAACGTCTTATTCACTGGAAACACAATGGCCTTTGTGTCCCTCCTTAATGGTCACGCATCAGTTTGAGCGGGTGATAAAAGCATTTAAAAAATTCGAGCCCCAGCCGCACCGTCACAATGGTTTTTTCTTCCCCCTTCATAGAAATGTCTCGAATGATCTCCCGGCATGCAAAGGGCGGGGCTCGGCGCAAACAACTCACCTTTTCCCTCCTCTCCACCTCATTCCTTCTCTTCCTCGTTTTGCATCTCTCCAAATAGAGGACTCCCCTCCGATCGCGAAGAGGGGAAGAGAAAGGTGGAGAGAAACTAAGGGAGAGGCGAAAAAATGAAAAGATTTGGCGCACACGCTGCGAGAAAGGCGCTCAGACTGACTGACTGACAAAAAAAGAGGAAGGGATGGAAAAGGAAAGGGGAGAGGAGGATTCAATCCCAATCTTCACGCTCATAATAACCAACCGAGACTTTCCTTTGTTATTTTCCTTTGTGCAGAGAGAGAGAAGGAAAGAGTGAAAGAGAGGAAGAGAGAGAGAGAGAGAGAGTGACTGGCGTCAGGGTTCCTCCTCGTTGCCTCCGGGCTTAATTGCCGACGGGTAGAGATCCCGATAGGGAGGCTCCGCTGAAGCTGCGAAAAAGTACCGGGAGAAAGCAGTGGGAGAAAGGCGCGAATCGGTGGGACTTGCAAAACCCACCACCCACGCGACGGGGAAACAATAGTGAAACGCATTCCGCGTGCCGTTACAGAGGGAGGGGACGGCCCGGGTGCGGCAGGGAGCGTGCCACGAGGAGGAGAGATGCTCCCTCGAGCGCGTGTCGCAAGAAGGACAGGGGAAGCGGAGGCGAAGTCGTCGACAAGTCGCGGGGGCGGTGGAGGAGAGGAGGGAGGGGGTGGGGGTGGTGGGGGGACGCTGGAATGAGTCCTTCCCGTTGGGCCTCCGCCGTCCTCCAGGTCATCTTCCGCCGACGACGACGAGGGAGGAGACGAAGAAGACGGAGGAGGCGTCGCCGGCGACGGACGCCGTCCTCCTCGGCAACATCCTCGTCCACCTCATCATCGACGTCTTCCTGCGTCCGCACCACTCCGCTGCATCCTGAACCCCTTCCCGATGGAAATGGTCACCCCGGAGGTGCCGCCATTCACTCCGCACCGCCGCCCCGCTCTCACCTTCCCTCTCCCCCGGATCCCCGCTCCCCGCACCTCTACCCGCTCCGATTGACCGCCACGGACCTTCCACTCCCTCCACCGAAACTTTCACCCGGGAGATCCCCCGCGCCCAACCCCCCTCACAACGTCGGCGCGCCATTGACGGTAGAGTCCGGAGCCATGCCTTCCTACGCCCACCCGTCGCCCTGCACGCTCCCCGCCCGAGCACTTTCGCCTCCCCCGGCTTCGACCCCCGCGAGGACCTCGGACCCTTTACGGACGGTCGTCGAAAGACCCTCCGTTCTGCGGACCCCCGTTTCTTCGCCCCTCCCTGCGAGGTCCTCGTCTTACTCCTCGCCCCTCCGGCCCGTGCATCCTTCCCTGGCCTTCTCCCTACCCCGCATCTTTCCGGTGTTCCTGCTGGCGGCCCTCACGTTCCAAGCAGGTGAGTCGATGTCGGACGCGCAAGGTAAAAACGTGTTTCCGTGGTATTTTCGGGGATGATGGGATTCATGACGTTTTCGGCCTCGTCAATTTTCACGCGACAAATCGATGCGCGGTAGTATTTGCCTCTGACCGAGACGTAACCGTTTTGAAACTTCAATGGAGCCGGTTCATCCCGGCGTTCCGATATGATGCCGAGCGAGGATTATGTTTCTATTTGATGGATTTTTGTTTGGAACAGCGGGACTACATACCTACAGCTACCGTAGAGATTTTCTTCATTCAGTACATCGCGATATACTGCCTTAACGTTATTTAAATCTGTTAATCTCCTCCTTTTTTAAGATAATTGTGTCTGTCTCTTAGAATTCAACTGGCCTTGATGCTCTACTTAAATATCTTCTTAACTTTGATTCACACAGTAAATTTTTTACCCAATATTGATGGCATAGCGTGCAAAGCAACACTTTCCGTGGAAACCCACGTTAATGCTTCTTGCATTAAATTCCTTTTCTTTTCATTTGGTATTAATCCCATCATAAAAAAGATTTTTGCTAAAATCATCATCCGGAAAGTCAAAATATAGTAAAGTGCATAAAATCTGTCAACCTTGATTGAGAACAGATGGTTTTTACAGAAAGTCATTTAAGACCAGAAAGCTGCAGAAAAGAAAGTGTGGCGTTGAAACTTTATGAAAAATCGAGGAAAATTCATCTGATGAATACATATATAGGTATGCATATAAATTTATTGATGTACACTTCTATAAAGAAATTGAAATAACGTAAGAGCTGTTTGAATCGAGAAGCTTGAATTCTTTTCTATCAAATTCCTCGAAGCCTTTATTGTCCTCTGCTAACATTTTCAAAAGAACAAGACCATGCAATGAGTCGTATTTATTCGTAAATGAAGACTCATATTGTCAAGCGCATATAAATCTAGAAATCGTCAAGTTGGATTAATTTCTCGACGGTAACTATTATCATGTCGATGTAAATCCAAATATCGCACTAGGAAACTGCTAACTTTAAAACGACGGCTGTGAAATGTTAACCTCCTCAGTCAATAATGCACGCTTTCAGTATGTTTTTGTTAATTTAGCGAAAATTCCTTGTATTTTCATTTCAGAAAAAGTATAGTTTATCCAGAGATTTTACCTAAAGATAACATTTTCAAAAGGCAGAAATTCATCGCGCAAGAGATGGATAGAAAAATTGTTCTTGAGTTAAACCGTATTCAAGCTACATTTTTTTCCGCAACTCTTCAGGGGCTTCATGAGGATGTATATCTTTTCCACTCTGCGTGAGGTCGTCCGGCATAATTACGTCAGATATGATAGAAGAATTCAGAGGCCCGATATGTCATTCCACTCGTGGGCGAAAGGTTAAATAAATTACGAGATAATTTCTCCTGCAGATGCCTGGTGAAATAGGCTAGGGGATGAGACGGCAATGAACGGTCGCTAAACCCCTCCAAATCCAAGATTAATCTTCTGAGCGAAGAGAAAGTTCGTTTCCGTTTATACGCTCTTGGGAATCATTTTTTCGATCCCCATACAACGCTACTTCAGTTTATGGAATCGGTATAAATTAAACCGGAGGTAATATAGGCTTATGCACGACAACTACACGTTTTTGAAAAAGTACGTCCGTGGAATTATATTTTTTTTTAATCGGTGGCTCAAATGAATTGGATGGTAAAGTTAAAATAAGTATTAGGAAATTAAATGTTTGGCTTTGAGCAGAATATTTCAAGTAACACTGTAAAACCAAATTTAAAACAGCCAAAGAAGAGATAATTTCGTTCTCATTTAAATCGACACCTTCAGGAATCAGTTTAATCGATTTCCTTCGTAAATATTTCATTGATGTGAGATCCGATGCGAGAGGAACTATTAATTAGGATTTAGAATATGTACTATTTCAATTTCAACAGCCATGTCAATAAAATTTTCGATGTATTTCTATGCGAGAAGAAAGAAATAAGATGATTCATTTCCCTTCTGCGAAAGAGGAGTATACGGATGTACTTGTTTTTCAAAATTATAGCTTAAATAGCATTTATATTTCAGGACCTCTATGAAGTAGGAGATTATTTTCCTCAGCCATTTTCATGTTAGCGTAAGAGCTCGTACCCAA
Source organism: Ladona fulva (assembly GCA_000376725.2). Classification (NCBI taxonomy): domain Eukaryota; kingdom Metazoa; phylum Arthropoda; class Insecta; order Odonata; family Libellulidae; genus Ladona; species Ladona fulva. Next base: position 2,614,341 of record KZ308144.1, read on the forward strand.
TGCGAATATCTTCCGCCACACATGTCGTTAAACGCTTGGCATTGCTTATTCATAAATTCCGATTTTTAGTTTCACTGGAGAATGTGAAAGTATCCGCCGTTCTTTAGCAGGGTTCATCGCTCCGGTTTAGAAATTGAGCGACCCCAGAGATGTTTTTTCGATCGCTAAAGCACACTCTCTTCAAGCAATGCGGAAAATTTCGCCGATGGCTGATTCGGATGAAAGTAAGCTTCGCTGTCAAGGGAGGAAAACGGTCGGCCGAAAGAACGACAAACTGCTGAGGAATGGAAATACGCGATACAGAACCCTGGCTGACTGACGTTAACGCAGTAATTGACGAGCTGTCCAGGGGCTTGATACGATATCACCCCGTGAGCAAGCGAATTTTGCACAAAAAATATGCTGGTAGAAGATCACCCTGAGGAGATAACACCGCGTGGATAGAATAACAAATGAACCTCTGCTGAGGCTATCGCTAAAAGTAAACGTTTTCTGTACGTACATCAACGAGAAAAATGCAATTTTGGAACCAGAATTCTCCTAAAATGTCAAGTGCTGAAAAATATACACTTCAACCACGTAATTCGTAAACATCAGAACGAGAATTTCCCCTCTCACGCGATTCCTTGAGGACGCTTTATTATTTCGAGCACGTAATTGAGATTTCCACATGCAGTCAACTAAAGCACAATTGATTATTTTTAAATAATTTTTTCCTTGTTTTATTGTTATTTTTCATCAATAAATTAGAAAATAATAAGTCACGCTTCTTTTGAATTACAGCGTTAAACGGTTAAAGAAAACGCCTCAAAATCTTAGTTTGGCCTGAGGTTCGTAAACATTCTAAACGTTAGTAATGTTACATTAATCACGGACACATTTTTTCGAGGTATTTACTTTTACAGAGATCATTTCATAATATAACAAGAATTTCGATCTTCTTAGTTTCTCAACATTGCGAACTAGAAGAGAAATAAATGATCACTTGATACGGCGTGCCTCAAAATTTGGGGCTTAGTAGGAAAAAATACTGTCGATTAAAATTGTTACCACCTGGTATAGTGGCTATAAAGGAAAACAGATATTTGGTACAATATTCAGAGGATAGCTTTTGACAACCTTTCTAGGTTTTATAGGGTGGTGCCGAGTAATGCTGGTGAAGGCAATGAATACATATCCATTCTTAAGGGCATCTACCCGTGGCCGTTAAGAACCTCAGTACGTTATACTTCGATAAAAATTTTAGAATAGGAATGAGTGTCCATCCTGAGCAAAATGTAGTTTTACGCATAATAAAAGCCTTTGAAGCTCAATCAGTGTGTGTGTGTGTGTGTGTGACAGCCGACGTCAAAAGGTGACCGGAAATAGCTGTAATAAGTTAAATGTTATAATCAGCGCATTTCTAACGTTTATAGCGATTAGTACTCGTGTAGCTCTTTATTTTACAGATTAATCCAAATGTAGAATTCTTGAGAGTAAATTCATATGTGCTACATGAAGTATTATTTCTTTTTATTGTTATCAAAATTGGTAGATTCATTGTTCTTGAATTTTAATAACTTAACTCCAGAAGCAATACCCTTCACTTTCAAATGCATTACCTATAATCTATAAGCTTAAATAAAAATTGAACGCATAACAATTAATAATGTTACAGTTATCAAAAAATGTTTAACGATGAGATGAAGACGCATCGAATAAGTGTAACCTATTCACGGACTGTAATCTAATAGTTCTTGTGAGAGAAGTCAAAGGCAAAATAAATCACGGATAATCAGAGGACGGATAAAGATAAACTCAGCCAACTGAAAACAGGACGAGTCAGAATAACGTTATCTTTTTACGAATCTTACGTAACCAGCAAAAGTTGCGATTTTTTCTTACTCCTACATCCAAATAGTGGAGAGACAAACTTCACCATCAATCCCATATATTCGATCCTATAAAATCGCGCAAACGAGTTTTTCAGGTCGTGTGCCGAGATATGCGATACAAAAAGTTTCTCCTTTCGCCACATAATTACTGCGGAACTGTGTCAGACATCATACAGACATCAGACGATCGAAACGATAGCGGCACCGTGCTCCTTGCCGAAAAGAAAATGTGCTAAAAACCATTCCTCCCCGTTCCGTTTGTACGCGAAAAACGCAAAAATGGACTCCCTCTTCCGTGGGGGGATTGCCAAATGAGAACGTGCGGAGGCACGAGTGTCGCTAGCACTTCCGTTAACAAGCGCATGCGAGCGGGATTAATTGAGGCAAAAAATAAGCACGCCAGCGACGTAACGGAGTTTAATGAAGCGACTTACGGCCTCCGGGACAACGCTGGAAGAAAATCCGGCCGAAAGGGACTGCGAGTCGCATTGTGGTGCACGTTGGTGCAATGCACCGTCAACCGCACACGACAGGACCGCGGAGAAACATGAACTGAGAAAAATGATCGCATCCGTCGTGGTTTCTCACATTTCGTCCCTTAAGGTTCTGAGGGAAAAAACATACAAGTGGTCTCAGTTATCGTTTATGTTTCTTTGGCTGCGCGTGACTTGAATCCACACTAACCGACTCGGTCAACAGCAGAGACGTACGTGGATTTATCTGAGACTTTAAGGCCTGATGGGCTTTTTACTACCCGCATCATCCAGCATCTTGGTCGGATCCGTGATGTTTTTATCGAAAGGTCGATCTTCCTACCCGAACTAAACTATATCGTGAGCCTGTTTGAATTCGTTCGCCCGTTTATTTATTCACTCGCCGTATGTTTTCTCTCGTCTCTTTCTTGGTATGCAGCGCTTCGTCTTTGCGAACGGAATTCGAGCGAGCTCACGGAAAATGAGGGGAATAAATAAAATCCTTCGTCTCTCAGGTAACTGAATAGTTGACGTGTTTGATAAATACGTTCCCGTAAAATAACTAACAGCTAATATATATGTATTAATTTATTTGTAATGACAAACATCTTTATCAGATATAGTATAATAATTTTAAGGTCAGTTATTTGGAAATACCTTGTTTTCTTCAGTGGCTTCTTACGCCAGTTTTTTCCGTAAAATTGTGAATTTTCCAAATTAAAATTCCGACCGCAGTCGAGGGTGAAGAATGCTAAAGATTATTGGATTCGTATCGATAATAATTACTACACGAATGAAGTATATACTAATAACAAACATCCTTAGTGGTGAGACATCGACAGCTTTTATACCTCAAATAACTCCATTGCCATTGTTTTATATAAAGGGGATATCCGTGCCGCTCGGGCTTTCCCCAAAAGCCATACATCTCGGATTAATTTCCCCTTTGGGGCTATGGTAACCTTACTTTGGCTAATGAAATAATTGTTACTCATCAAAATCAAACATCCAAAGCAATTCTGTGTTTTCTAAAAGGTGGAGCGCGTCCCACTAGTGGGACTTATAAGCCTGTGGGTGGAACTCGTTCAGGTATACTTTTTTCTTAGTTGTTTTATTTTTTATTTTTATAATATTCTCCTTAATGGCAGGTAAATCTCCTAATAGTTTCATAGCAGTTTATCAATAAACTAAGGATCCATTAAATATCAAATAATATCAGCCAGTAAAACAAATTCTTGGCACATTGGTTATCCTGAGAACACGAAAAGTGGGACTTGAGATCAAAAAAGTTGAGAAACATAAGTCTTAGTTATTTCATAAAATTTCTATTTAAATGCATATTTATACATTATTTACGTAACCACACTCCTTCAGAAGTTTAAATCACAACGCTCGATTCCTCGATAAATCGAATATGCATGGCTCGAATATTCGATAGATCGAACCTGCATGACCCGAATATCGGATAACCCGTCGACAGTATCGATTATCGCCGACGTTCGGATGCGTTTTATTGAAGTTCTATACCTCGAAATCTCCTCCACTCGAAAAAAAGGAAACACATCCATACATCTCTCCACACTCCCCCATTTCACCCTCCGTTGAGAGAGAGGCGCGTATCCCTAAGAATAAAAAAATGAAAGAGGCCCCGAATGACCGAAACGCCCGTGGTCCGAAATAGAGGAAAAAACACTCCAAAAAAGTTGAGAAGAGAAAACTGAGACTACTCGAGAGTTAATCCTTTCTTTCGAGGAGATAGGGTTATGGACTATCAGGTGATGCATGGAAAACGCCCAAATTGGTTCCTTCGGAGATCAATCATCGCTATCTGGATTGTTGGTCGAGGGTGGGGGGTGAGCTAGGGGAAGACAACGGTGGCAAGGGCGCGATGGGGATTGTGCAGGGAAAAGAGTGAGGATGGGAATAAGCGACGTGAGGGTGGCGCCCGGCTGAGTCGATCCGCCCCGCCGGCACAGCCTCCGAGTCTCCCGCCCCACCCTCCCATCGTGTAGTAGTACTACAAACGGTCGCGAAACCGCGCGCATGCCGAAGTCCTCCCCCTCCCGCCCCCCTCGCCTACATCCCCATTTGCCCTAACCTCCTCCCCCNGATTCAGCGTTTCTAATTTTTTATAGTTTTTTAACCAAAATAGGAATATCATGATAGAAAATTAAACGTATTTCACTGTACATTCATTTTTTGCATTGCACGAGCAAGTCTTTCGGAGAGAATTAACATTAAATTATAGTGAATAATACTTCCTGTAAACCCACACCTGAAATCCCGCGATGAAACACGGCGATAATTCCAAGAAGTATATATTTATATACCGGGTTAAGCTGATCCTGAAAGATGCTCTGGCATTGATTCACGGGGACGAACTCTCAACGTAGCCTCCTTCCCTCACTCCCTACCCCTAACACTCTCTCCTCCTCCCCTCGCCCCCCTCCGCTTTTAAAGGGGTTGGAACGGAATCGCTACCGTTCCTTACTACATGTACATTTCTCTCGCCGCGGTTTTTAATGGAGGACTGAAACGCTACCTCCATACGCAATACTCCCCCGTACACACGCACGGATCTTCCAAACACTTTTCCCTCTTCCCCAGGACGGAAAACGGCAAAGAGCGAACCGCACCTTCGAGAAATTAATCCGAGATGTATGGCTTTTGGGGAAAGCCCGAGCGGCACGGATATCCCCTTTGTCTGCGGATATTTAAGTTACGGCTCCGCTTCACGCGGATAGTCATTCGTAATTCAGCACTTTTAATTGCGTGGAACTGAATCCTAATCTCCCGCGGAGGGGGGGAAAGTAAAGAACCCTTAAATAAAAAGGGTAACTATCAATTACGAGTGCGCCTGCGACGCTTTAAATCATGCAGCGAAAATAATCTTACGGTCGACTCCGTTGATTGCGGAAAGAAAGGGCTGCTTTACTGAACGTGAAATCGAGGAAAGGTGTGACATGTATTTAGTCCAGGAAACGGCTCAAAAAACGTTCGCCCAAGGAAAATTTGCGGATAAAGGACGATTTTTCCTTCCTTCAACATCTTATCCTTTCACACTTTCCTCTCGGTTCTTTAGCTGTCAAAACAATCCCGAAATATATTAAGCGAATCTGAATATTAACTTTTCGTATTAAAGGTACGCGTTGGCGATTCTAAACGAATCGAATGATTGCACTGGCACACTATTTCCGTGTAATCCGTTTCCATATATTCTCATCTATATGGATGATAGGTAAGTTATTCATGTTGTGAGCTAGCACCTGAAGCTTACGGCATCAATAATTTGAGGTCTGCGATGAGTAACTCTTCATCATTCAACCTTTGAAAACCAAAGCTTACATTTACTTTTACAAATTTCTTTATAATTGAAAATCTTTTATCGGGCCACAGTAAGACAAATTATACTCACTTTTCACAATGGAAGTACGTGTTTCTAAAATGATTTCCATTTCAAAAGCTTTGGAGGAATATAAATACGGATGACGAACACAGACAGTCATGCTTTAAGCAGGAAAAACGCAGTTAACCGGGAATCGAACCCGAGACCTCGGTATTGGAAGGCTAGCATACTGATCATCGGAATCAAATAATATAGTAGGTTATAATCGGTGGGATGACGGTACAACGGTAGTTATGAAAAGGTACATCTAAAGCCCTTACGTATAAACCTACCGAAAAAAGGAGACTCATTCAATAAGGCGTTTTCATGATCCCTTTGTATAATTACTTCAAATGGCCTCCCGAAATATCACTGCAATCGCCTTAGAAAACTGATCTAATTTGCTTTTCCTCGTTTCGAATGTTTCCGCAAAAATGCCGCAAATGGGTATCCCAAATATCACACTTTTAAAGAAAGAACCGGTCGCTTGATGTTTATATAAAGATCAATTTTTGAGCGCCGAATTTTCCGAACGAACGCTGGAATCTGTAAACTTTTAAAGGGAATATTAATGAATGCGTTGCATTATGTGGAAATATTCAGCGCGGATCTAATTCTATCGTCGGCTCGAAAGATAAATATGAATGGGGAGGATCCTCTTTAAGCTAGTTTCGGAGTTATCCCCATGCATAAATTTATTCAATGGGACATTGTGTGCCTAATCGACGGTTGGAATTAATACCTTTCATAAAACTTATCTCTTGCCGCAAAAATTCTCCGCTCTAATTTGCTGGAATGAGACTAAATGGACGATTTCGACCATTTTCAATCCGAAACCGGTGAAGCGATACATCTCCGCCCTCCATTCACGAATATACTTCTAAGCTCCAAAATCCAACATCCTCACTCGTCAAGCTTTCCAAGTTATTTTCGTTAAAAATATGAACTTCGCTCCATTTCTTTCACATCGTTTCGGTATATGTATCACGCAAAAAGAAAAAAAGGTCGGCTTAGAACGGAGGGAAAGCTCACAATAAGACGCGAAACTCTAATTTAATCAGAAGCACTGTCGGTGACATTTGCTTTTTGCATGGCGAACGATGAAGTTCATTAAGTCAAATGGACCGTACGTATATTTTCCGAACTTGAAGCTCAAATCGCTCGACCACTAATGCGACAACGCACTGACGAAATGGGACACGAGCAATCAATCTAATCTAATGCGATTCCGTTATATTTCTTGCCAGCATGTCAGAGATAAATCATTCTTACCTCAGGACTTGAGAGATTATGAACATGATTATGAACGACAGCACAAACAAATGAGCCTTCGCTGCACTTTAGCAGCTTAAATACAAGACTTTTCGAATAACTGCAGTTTTATGTCAGCAGTGAAAAGTTTCCCTGAATAAACATTAAGGTTTCTGATTTAAGGGATTTTATTCATTTTTACAATTTTGCCTACTAATCTAAAGACTACTTTTAAATTTTATTTTTTATGTTTACAGAAAGCAGGAATTATGCCGAATTAAACTTATACAGCTGTAATTTCTCTCCTGGAGGCTGAACAATTATTCTGAAGGCTGAAAAATGTATTGCAACAAAATTAAGGTATTCAATATTAACCGTTTCCAAGATTCAGTGATAGAAGACTTTGGATACTATTTCCAGAAATTATTTTTTTACCGAATGTTACCAAGAAACGTGATATCCACAGGCGAAAATTAAATTTCTCGATAGTACCGACCTTTTTAATTGCATTTCGCAGTGGGTACTCAAAAAAGTGTTTACTTCGAATCTTGCCTGCAGTATATATTGCGTGAAAGATTTGCAAATTGAGTGTGTTCTTCGTTATTAGTACAACGTTAAGCAGTAACAGTTAAGGCAGTGTAAAATATCGCCAACCCGAATCATAAATTCACAGAGTAAATCATTCCTTCTCAGCAATTACCTTGCCTGTAAACCCACACCTGAAATCCCGCGATGAAACACGGCGATAATTCCAAGAAGTATATATTTATATACCGGGTTAAGCTGATCCTGAAAGCAAATGGCTCGCTTTCATGCAGCGCCACAAGTAAGAAAACGTGGTTGAAATACGCCCACGATACAAAGTGATCAGACACAGTGAAGTGAAAGACAGTTGAAGCGACAGAGGTCTCTGAAACTCCAATTAGTCCTCCACTCACTTCACCCTAATTCCCTACTCGGTCCGAAATTATAAACGTGGTTTTTCCGAGACTCACCTTTAATTGAATCTTTAATATGTCATGAATCCTTAACACATTCCCTCGACCTACCCCATGGTAGAACCCTTTCTCTAATCCCTTTCTATTCTATTTTTGCAAGCCATGCCTGCTACGCTGGAGCCCTCGCTCTCTGGCAATGCCCCAGAGTCCAGCGGGGCAGTGGCTTCGCCCCTTCTCTTGGCGGACGTCAACCACGGGCCCTCTTTCATAGCGGAGCCCCCGCACCGCGTCGAGTTTTCCAATGGAAGCGGAGGGCGCGTGGACTGTTGGGCCACTGGTAGACCTGCTCCTGTCCTCGAGTGGCTGTTGGCAGACGGCACGGTGGCCACGCCAGTTCCTCGCTTACGAATCCCGCAACCGAACGGATCTCTAGTCTTCCCGCCGTTCCCGGCAGAGAGATATCGCCATGACGTTCATGCGGCTTTATATCGCTGCAGGGCTCACAGCGCTCAGGGCACCGTCCTGTCCAGGGATGTCCACGTCAGAGCTGGTGAGCTTTTACTTTTCTATTGGTGTTCATCGATCGATCTATGCTTTAATCGGCGTTCTCTGACTAGAGAGTCTCATTCATCCACTGTAATGTCACTGATTTATACGTTCGACAGGATATTTTAAATGTTAAGACTGGACGGAAAAACTCCTTGCGAAAGGAACCTTGACTGGCAAAGGCAACGACAAAGAAACAATCAGGTTAAAAAGGAAGTTAATGCCGATTTCCTGCACAGTTATTTAATCGATTACAAGAATGCCTTCATCAATTAGTTACTTTTTCTAAATTCTTGTCTCTCGATATAGCTATAGCGACTATGATTCTGAAGTGTTTCGGTTTCTAGTACGATTCACCGGAAGAGAGTATTAGAAAAATGCGATTACTGAGAACCTATGAGATTACAAACAGTTAATTCACATTTTCTTTTCTTTCTGAAATTGAATAAAACCTGTTATAATTAAGACTCTCTACGTCAATTCCGATCAATACTCCCTACTTTTTAGTCTATTTATCTATTGTTTTATCGATTCGTGTTTTTCGACTAATCAGTATGAAACGCTAAACTTGAATTTCGATCAAAAGAGAGACCATAATTTTTTTACGATACTCACTAAATTAATCATTAGAATATCAGTATTATCAAAGGTTAATAGGTTTAGAGTTTATTACGAAAGTTATTCTTAATTCTTTAAAACTGTAGAAGCATTATACTCTGATAGGAAGAAGAAATTGCGTTATTATTCATTCAAAAGGCTGCAATATGGAATATACTCCACGGTGGCAACCGTATACATAATTAAACATCGTTCCTAGATCATAATGAACCAAATAACTCAATATATCCCAAAATAACCGCAATATATACTCCAAAATAACACAATATATACAATACAAGTACAATTATGAAATCATAGAGTCAGCTTATGTGAGGGGAAGAAGTATTCTGCCTGGTATTCACCCAAGACGGGAGGAAAACCCCTCCAAAACCTTATATTCAAAAGTTATCATAATTTCCAGTTATTATCTCGAGACCCATCGCAGTAATTTCACCTATTACCAAGTACGGAAACGAGTATACTTCCATAATATTTGAGGGAAATACAGAATTGGCTTGAGTAATATGACTCCTTTTATTAAGATTGGAGGAACAGGATCGGCAAATAATGACCTGATTCCAGCAATATACGGAAGATCCTTTGAAAATTAAAGGAAACAAATTTAACTTTGCAAATGACACGATAAATTCACAATTGTGATATAAAGTTATTTTTACATCGAATGTTTTCATTAACTCTCAAGGAAAAATTGAATCAAATCGAATAAACAATTAATCTCGAAAAATTGAAAAATAAATATTTGTACAACATTAAATTGATAAAAATATTTAAATACTTGAATTTAGATTACGGTATAAATCAAGTCAACGTAAATAATACATACAGCTGACCTCACGTTCACATTTTTTCTCATTTAAAAGCCAACGTCAATGCTCTTATGATTCTTTCATTCTGAATTTGAAAGATGTTTCCGATTCAAATACTCAAATACTTTTTCACAAATTGGTAACATGAGGAATTCCCTGAGAAAAATATCTACTCTTTTGTACTAGAAATATGATTATATTCGCTGAAAAAATAAATGCTACAAAATACACTACACATAACTTACACTAACATAGACTAAACTCAAAGAAATCCGATCATATTTTGGTTGCAGATTCCTTTAGTGAGGTTCAGTTTTCAAGTCAACCCAAATCTGATGATGAGTTATACACGAATGAAATCCCTTGTATTTTTCTCCGTAATAGAAGAACAACCACATTCAAGGTTGTCTCTATGCGGTGCTCCTCGATCTGACGATTAAATTTAGCATTCAAAGTTAAAGTTAATTTTAGAACATTTCAACTATAGTTTTCAGCTATCAAAAACTAACCAGAAAAACTGGAATGTATAATAATAATTTTTTGAATTGCTAGCCTTCCGTTAATAAATTTAGCTTGATAAATATGCTGTTATGGAATCTAATGTTAAATTATGAACAAAACTGAGAGAAAATATAAAATTTCACATACAAACAAGATTTTGAAACGCCTTTGAAGGTTACAGTTATTGCTCTTTCTCTCTCAACCTCTGTTTTACTTTAAATGGTGTGTAATTACAGATATAATTGAAATAAAAAAAAAGAAGGCGAATAACTGCTAAAATCTCATGTAAAATTATCCTCTTGTACTGGCATGTTTCTATGATCTCATTCTTACGATTTTAAACGAACTCCTAAAACTCCGTGTAGACGGTGTTAAAACGGCACTTGATATTGCCAACAGCTTCTTAAAATCTGCATTCTATCTGCCAGTTATTCCGTGAAAACATTCTCTGCTTCTTTATTCTCTTTGCCGAGCCATTCTGGAATGCATATTTAAAACATTTTCCTCCAAAAAATTTGGGGTATGTTTATAAGGAGTGGAACTACCTTCTAAATAAAATTCCAGGGCTTGAGTTGAACAGGAACGTCCCATGCTTGACAAACCGAGAAGGATCGTGCGTGGATCCTGACAGATTATCGGAACTTAAAGCTTGCTCCTAAATCCCAGCAAATATTGAACATCCTAATTTGAAATTCCTCGCACGTCGTCTTCGCGCACGTCTTCTCAAAATGAGGAAGAGCCTTTAAGTTGATGTATGATCTTTTCACCACAAAATTCTTCCATGTCGGAGATTGTTTAAGTCGACTGCTCCTCCATAGAAAAAGCAATATCTCCATGTACGTTTATTGAATTTTTTTGACATGCAAATGAAACAAAAACAGTGAAATGTATCATGAAATAGGGCGAAATATTTACAAATTCGTTTCAAATTTTAATTTAATTCTGATTAGCTTCCGATATTCAACGTCAGTGTCAGATTCAGCGTTTCTAATTTTTTATAGTTTTTTAACCAAAATAGGAATATCATGATAGAAAATTAAACGTATTTCACTGTACATTCATTTTTTGCATTGCACGAGCAAGTCTTTCGGAGAGAATTAACATTAAATTATAGTGAATAATACTTCACACTTAAAATAATAGGTAATATAATACTAAAATATATTCTTGCATCTCATTTTGTTCCCTTAACGAACGACAACATAATTTTACCACAGAAAGTGCAAATGATGCTCTTTAACTTTCATATGAAAGGGGATCTTTTCCTGCCATATCAGAGACTTATCTGTCCTTTTCTGATTGGAAAAAATAGGGGAAAGTAAAAAAGAACGAACGATTAAAAATGCTAAGCAAGAGTCAATGCTTAAATAGCAAGAGATTCTAAACACCTCTTGCCACTTTAATACATTTATAAAATAAGGAAGAAAGGGCGAGTGTAAGGTCGACCTGTAATATCTTGTTCCGTTGAGACGAAGTAATTTGTTTAATGTGATCGAAAAAAATATCGATACAAATCTTGCGTGGTAAAATGTACATAATTTCCTTGTCGAATTGTTTACGTCTCGTTAGCATATTCCTTTGTCAAGAGAGAGAGAGACAAGAAAAATTAGAAGCAATTCCGCAAATTTTGAAGCAAAAAGTAGACCTCGATACTAAATATTTACCTAAGTTATATAATTTCCATACAGCGCAGGAGCTCTCATATGCAAATATATCGTACGCAGAAACACGAAAACGGCCTGTTTATTTAATTCTCATTTATAGCCGTCGATTTGATAAAGCATTCCTACACGCAATTTAGTGTTTGCTTAGCATTTGCAATTTCCTGTTTGTTTGCTCAAGGTCGCTTATGTATCCCACGGTGAATACTACATTCCACCACGATGAATTTCGGCAGCTGATAGAAATTTATGCTTATAACCCAGAACGATCTCTTATTGAATGCCCTTCCTCAGGAGAACGAAGATCCACGTTCAGAGTTTTATCTGTATTTGCTCTCCCAGCTTCAATTGGTCTTCATCAATCTAAAAAACTAATCTAAAAGAGTTTTCTTACGAAAATTTAACGATTTATCTTTTTTAACTTAGCGGAAATTAAAGTCTCAGGTTAATTTTATTCGAAACGATCTTTTAAAAAGTACAAATAATTATTCTCTAGCGGTGAACTGTAACATTCTAACTGAATTATTTCCTTAAATGCATCTCACAAGTCCCTTAATTAGAAAACTGTGCAAACTTCAAAGATTCGCATTTTAAACACAGCAATCGAACGAGAATATGCTACAAGTCAAGTACGTGATTGGAACAGATTTCGCATTTTTAAAATCACGTAATTTGAAATCTCAACGGTAAAGCATACTTGATTCCTTATTCAAACGTCATTGATTTGAATGATTTTAATTGTAGAGGAATATTCATTTAAATGATAAGATCTCCCTTGAACAAGCTAAATTAAGTAAATATGACAAGTTATAAATACATAACAATTCCGGGATGACTTAACCATTAAATAAAAACCGGGACATTAATACCAAGCAATGTATGATATAGAAATCAACATGTAATGCTACTGCTATATGTTTAAGGTGTAATTTCCAGAGAGAATAAAAATAAGAAAAAATGAGCTTTAGCGGCTTTAGCTAACAGTTTAAGCTCATTAATTGAATGCTAAAATTATTGAGATGAATGGAAGAACCTCAACAGCCAAAGCTTTCAAAATACTAAACCATCAAATCCAAGAATATTCAAAGGAATTTATCTACGAGAAAAATCGAATTTTCTTAAAAACTAGCCTTAGAATAATTTCCAAGCATTTCCCTTTTCCACTTACATGAATTGTATTGAAGTAATAAAATCACTTTTATGCTACATAACAAATTTAATAACTGTTCAATTTGATTTTATTTTTCACGAATACTTACACGATGGATTTTAAACAAAAGTGTAGTTTCTATTTCATCCATTTTTACAAAATTATCTTTTGTGAACTTTTTACTTTTGAATCACATTATAAGAAAACTAATAAACCTCCTACTAAACAAGACTTGACTTCTGTTTTATAAAATAAAAGGTTTAAAGCCCTAATTAACGTCAAATAATTAAAGATTTTTCCTCATAATTCATGAATTTGGCTACCTTTCGCTTAATAATCTGAATTTTCACCATCGAACAACGAAGTCAAGACAATGAAATTAATCCGCCTCATATTTATCAATTATTTAAAGAGGAAATCTGTTCTACAATTTTCAAAGAAGATTCAAACGCTTAAACGCCTCTGATACGGAGACTGAATTTTGTGATGAAAACGAAACATATTGAATTGACGTATTTGAGTAATGTATACGTCTAGATCGTTTTTATTCAAAATTTAAATTTAGGAGATGCAATACATCTTATCTTTGCGCCTTCAAAGAGAATTTATGCAACCCGTTCTGCAGATATGTAATTCTGTCTGCATGACTTACGGCGCGCACCGGTAAAGGAGAAAAGTTTCAAAATCTGAATCTAACCACTTTTTCTCTTTTTATAGTTGTCAAGCAGAAATACGAGGTTCAAGTGTATGATGAGTACGTCATCAGCGGGAACACCGCGATATTGAGGTAAGCAAATTAATATTTTTCGTGAAACTTGAAATTCTGGTTCTTTATTATTGGAATAATCTTACGCTCAACCTTGACATGGATTTCACCAGTTGTGAAATTAATTTCTTCCTTTATATATGCCATTAAAAATAGTGTAGTTGACTTCAAAACTGTTTCCTTGAAGGATTTTTGTGTTGGGCATGTGTTATTTCCGCGACTGTTCACATAATACAGTACCAAAGATTCGCATCAAAATTGTCTTTCATAATAGATATCTCGTTATTTTTAAATTACCATAATTACCTTTAATAAAAATAAATTCGAGTTTGGCAAATCTTTTTGCTTACATAGTAATTTATCATATTTTACCTAAATTTCCTTATCGTGTTGTATTCCTAACTTAAAAACAGCATACTCGATTATGCCAAGATTTTTAAGCAACATTACACACTCGAACTATAAATTTCAATAAAAGACCAAATATACGAGGAAATGAATGTCTGCACATTTGATGAAAGTAACTCGTTGAGAAATAACTATGATTCAATGCGAAACATCACGAAAACATGCAGTCGCTTCTGTGATTTCTGGAATTACATTTAGAATAGAAAACCAAATTATTTTTCAGTCAGACCCCTTCGATTGGAAATTGTAACTGATAGAGAGAAAAAATACAAGAAATGAAGATCAAGCTTTTGAGAAACTATCGTTCGTGCCTAAACCATTTGAATCACCATTTCACCCATTAACATAGTTCCATTATCTATTTGATTACGATAAATATTTCAAATAATCTTCGGGCATCAAAAATCATTCCGGTTTATTCACGAGCAAATACCAAAATTTGTCCACTAAGCAAATGTTAATACTTCTTCTCGGCGTTTAAGGAAGACTTAAGAAACGTCCCCACCAATGTTCTTTGCTGAACCTGAACTTCGTCATTTGGCTACCTTACTTATCATGAATATGAAGGATACCTTGCTTGAACAGTTTCCTTTTCCCTTATAGAAGGAATGTGATATTATCTTAGGTTTTTTTTTATGGAATGAGATAATTAAGATTTGTAGTAATTTCGCAAACATTTCCACGAAGGAAACCGTTACAACCCAATTTCTCTCCCATGTAATTACAGCCAGTATATATTGCTATTACGGTAAAAAACGGTTTTATATTTGAATGAAACTTGGATTCTGTAGTCTTGGTAGCTCCTTTGCGTTGATAACAATCTTTAATTATAAACTCTTTTCATTATTGTAAAAATACCGTTAGTATCAATAGTATCCTCCTCGTGTAAATTTTAAAGATTAGACAGTTCTTATCGAATAACTAGAAACTGGAAAATACAAATATTCATCTTTTGGCAATAAATATCTCTCAGAATAAAACTGAGCTTATACGAGTACAAGAAACGATAGGCGTGCTCAAAGTACCACATATAGTATTTATTTTTAGTTGAAATAATTTAAGGTAAAATTAAATTTGAGGTTTTATTTATGAATGATCTACTATTTCTATAGGTTTCCAGATTTTTTCTCAAGATATGCTATAGTTCGTCGTCCCAAATAATAGCAAGCCAAATTTTTGTTAAACCAAAGAACTATGTTAATTCTGAAGTGGTTGAAATCTATAAAAACCAATCAAAAAAAATTCGAACCTATTATAGTTGCAGGTAAACACCATGGGATCGAAGATACTGATGATGTACATTGACGCGCCACAATAAACAACAGTTTAGAACAGAACTTTTAATCTAAACCAAGGTGTTATATGTTGAAGAAGCTTTAAAAAATCCCAATGTACGCAATATTTCAAATGTAGCGTCACCGCTGGTATGTAAATCGGATCTATTTCTAAACAGAAATTAATTCAAATACAAGAAGTTGTATTTTAGAGTATAACAAGAAGTTTTAATCCTTGGAATCCAATGCCACGATTAAATATAAATATTTTCATAAAATTACGGTTTCCGGAGTTCTATAGATACGTAAAAACAATAAATTTGTCATGTCAGAATGATTAACCATTTAGACAATGCTCTTCAATCATCCAAAATACTACTCGTTTAATAGTATCAAAGTTTATAAAAGTTGCGTGAGAGAGCTGAATGGTAGCCATAATAGATCAGTATCCAAGAAAATTTTTAATAATACCAATTGTAAAATTAACAATAATTGTTAATTAACAATTTGTAAAACAAATTAAATATTTTCAGGAAAACATAGTGACTCACCCGAACTTCTTCATCCTTATCGTGAGCCATTCCGCTACATTTCTGCTTCATCGATGTTGGAAAATAATTTTGATGTAAATAATAACGTTTACACTTATCATTTTTGACATAAATCACAAAGTGAAAGTAAATTAGGTGTAGCGTACAGTCATGTTGAGGCATTAAAATTAGACGTAATTCATTTTGGCGGTTCGATTTTCAAATGCAAACGCTTCCGCAGCTAAACTACAGATGACTCCACAAATAGGAACAGACGACTTTTCTTACGCCTGTTTCGATGTTTGAAATTATATTTTTGAAGCTGAATCCACCTTATATTTTTTTGTTCACTTAAATCCTCTCATGAAAATTATAGCTTTACTATCCTCCAGTGCTTAACCGGCTTAACCTAAGCAAGGCTTAAAAGAGAAACGATTTACTGGAAGCGTGTTTGGCGGAGCGAAATTCGAATTCTTCTATTGGATGAATATAATCATGTTCATAATAAATTCCAGGAATTCGATTGCATCAATAAATATGCCATTACTTTTATTTTCCCTCAGTAAGTATTCTGGTAAATATTGCGAAGAGGTCCCCCTTCGCAATATTTACCAGTTTCTCATTCTAAATTTTACACAGCAATGTCAGCCATAAAATACCCGTTTTACGTTATTTGTCTCGATATGTTGCGTCCAACTTTTCTTCTAAATTTACTATAAGAACGGTGACAGTCTTATAAAAAGATGAGTATTAGTAGATTTATTTAAGATAATATGTCACTGGTAGCAGGAGAGTTAAGGTTCTGAGTTGAAGCGCTTTATTCGCACTTTATATTGTATCGTATTGTCTCCAGTGCAATAAATACTTTTGAATCATAAATGCTATCGAATAGCGTTACTTTGTGAAATTGAATAACACTAATTAATTGACAATTTCTCTATTTTAATCAAACAAAACAGATGCCAGGTTCCGAGCTATGTGGCAGAATATGTTATGGTAACGTCATGGATTCAAGATGGAACTGTAAATATTTACCCCAATACGGATACAGGTAAATTATCTAAATCTAAAGTGATTGTAGTATGAAAATTAATCATAAATTTAATACTTTTATTTAGATAAATGTATAATATTGTAAAGAATGTACCCGCTGACGAACCACTATCAAATATTTACCATGGTTCCTACTGAAACATCTTTTCCTCCAATGATAACAATAATGAAATAATATTTCGGTAATTTTGAAAGTTTTGTTCAATACTTCATGTGTTTTGGCTTCAGAGTAAAATACTCCTACTACAAGAGTACTATTGGTTGCAATCCTCTTCATCTTTTAGAAATGGGTTCTGGAATGAGCAGTTGGCATAAACTTTGAGATGTATTATTTCTTCTAGGGGGGAAATACACAGTTGTTGGTAATAGCGGAGATTTGTATGTACATGATGCTGGACCTAGTGATGGATATAGAAGTTATGCCTGTCGAACAGTTCATCGGCTCACTGGAGAAGTCCATTCTAGTATTTATCCTGGAAGAATTATAATCACAGGTAATTAAAAATATTCATAATTACATTCTGCTTCTTAAATATGATATTTAAATATTAAATATTGCTTTATAGAACCAAAAGGAAGTGTCCACCCTCGCATCACAGCAGAAAAACATATGACAAGGATGGTAAAAGTTGGTGATGATATAATACTGCCTTGTGTTGCACAAGGTTACCCTGTGCCCACTTATAGGTGAGTGATGTATCTTACTAAAAGAGTTACTAGAATTTATAGTTGGAAGTTTACATTAAATATCTTCTTATAATTTTTTGAAAAATTATTTTTATATCTTGTGGCTGGCATCATTTTTATACTTCAAAATATATTAAGACTGTAACTGACAGTATATGATTATTTAATTTCTTCAACTTTAATTGGTTATTAATATCTTCATAAATGGAATATTAGATTTTACGTACCATAATTTTTATTCTAGGCTATGATAAAATGGTAGCTTCTGAGGTATGAGTGAGGCTGAAAAATAGCATAACTTTAGTCAATCCTTTTCAGTGCTATGGAAAGTTTCATTCATAGTATTACTATACTGGATATTAGGGATTTGTACTTATGTGGACCCTTTTCACTCATAGCATTCTGGCTCAGTAAGGAAAGTAAGAACAAATCACCTCCCTTGTGATCTAGCCTTCATCACTTCATCCTCTCTCCAAGACCAATGGTTGCTTATAGTGGAGGGGTCCAGGATCAAACTAGTTTTTAGGCTAATGACAGTACAGACATGATAATTTATGTATCACAAATAAATAAGAGGTGGAAATAGTCACTTGCTGGCTTAATTGTGTGAGGTTAATTCCTATGGATTTAAGGAATTTAACAGAGAAAATTGGATAGGAGATTTTATAATAGAAAATGAAAGTTCAACAGTCAAATTATTGCAGTAATAGGTTCTTGAGAGGAATAAAACAGTTATTGAACACATGGAATTGTTTTGTTGCAGGTGGTACCGAGAAGAGCGTGAACAAGTATGGGCCATAGGTGTTAACAGTATGATGAGCGGGGACAAGTCTCATGGAGGTTCAGGTGGATTCCTTGGTGGAGGGCAAGTGTTATTAGTTGGTCATAGTGGCCGTGGGGAGCAGAGAGTGTCAATCATTGCCAGTGGATTGCTGAAAATCTCGAAAGCACGTCTTGAAGATGGTGGAAAATATATTTGCTGGGTGAACAACTCTGCTGGTGAGGAGACGGTGTCAGTAACCCTCACAGTCACAGGTAATAAATTGAGCATTTTACTTATTATGTTTTAATTTCTAATCTTTAAATGTTCTTAGAAATTTAACATGACATTATACTTGCAACTAAGCAATTATAATGCATTTTAGCTGCGTACTGGAAGTACAATTTAGCTCCTTCATTTCCAGTTATTCCCCCCCAATTCTTCAATTCCAATTTCCAATTAATTTTCTTCAGTCTTTTATTAATATTTTCCTCTTCCTTTACTTTTTGGTGATCTTCTTCATTAGTAACTTAGTGTTCTCCATTTTATTTTCATCATTCTTCTGTTGCAACTAATCTACATTGATGATCATCTTCTCTTTTCTATTGCTTTGATTTGTAAACGTACAAATTGATCCTCCGTATGTTTGATTTTGTGAATCTTGGTAATCAAGTTTGTTTACATTTTTTTCTGATAGCTCCACTGTCTGCTCACATTCAGCCACAGACACAGATGGTGGATGTGGGTAAAGAGGCAGTGTTCCGGTGCTCCACAGGGGGCCATCCTATATCACGTGTCCACTGGCTCAAAGACGGACAAACTCTAGGACCAGGTTCAAGTAGTGGACGTATTACTATTACCCCTGGAGTTCATTCTTCTCCATCTTCAGCACCTGGTTCATCAGAGGGTGGCAATAGAGGGACAGATGATGGAGGGGGTGGAAACATTAGCTCTGGTCCTGAAACTCTTCGCATAAGAGATGTAGACAAAAATGATCATGGAATGTACCAGTGCTTTGTTTCTAATGACTGGGATATGGCTCAAGCTTCCTCTGAGCTTCAATTAGGAGGTAATTTTATAATACAAGCTCTCCTGTTTATTTTTTATCTTCTCTATTTGCAGCATGATATTTGATGGAGAGAATCCTAATTTATCTATAATTTATCGTTTCATTAACTTATAATATCATATATTCATGTAAAGTTGGGGTGTTTTGTTTTATATTACATGGTCACAAGGCCACTCAAATTACAGTGCTACTTTTCTCTGAAAATAGAAAATCTAAATTAATATATTGCTTTTTCAAGCCATTGTCTGCTTTCTCATGACATCATAATATGCAAAGTAATGTTGAAAGCAAATTCTCTTAAATTCACTATAAATGTCTTCTATGGATAACAACATCTGTTATCTCAATATAAAATCTTTGTAAAGGTATCTCTATTATGTGAATAGAATATTTATTCATTCTTCACTATAATGTCATAAAAATGAATGGGAAACAATATTCTGTATAATGCTAAAGGGCAGCACGACTTACAAATGTCACCTAAAACTTAGGGGTGAGTTGGTGGCTTTAGTGACCTGAGATATGTTAAGTTACTAATATATGTTATAGTGCCCATTGTCATTCTTTAAGAGTTAATGTTCATTGTCAATTTATTAGTTAATAATATAATTAATAAATTTTAATTTTCAAGAAATGATGGTGACAACCTTTATTATTTGACTCTATAAAGTTTTTATTTTATACTAGATCTATATGATGTAACTTTATTCTTAGAGAATTCAGTCTATGTGAATTACACTTGTGTGAGCTAGGATTCAAGTGTTTGTATTTAATTGGTGTATATTTAATAAAATCAGCAAAACGTCGTCAAATTCTAGATGCCAGACCTGAGATAGTGTATTACTTCACTGAGCAAACATTACAACCAGGACCTCCTGTTTCCTTAAAGTGTGTAGCCAATGGAAACCCACCTCCTCAGTTTGTATGGACACTTGATGGATTTCCTATTCCTGAGAATAGCAGGTAAAGTGCTTTAAGTTGTACAATCTTGATAATAATTTTTCCAAATTATTGGATAATCATTAAAAAAGTAATTTCTTTCTCAATAATTACAAACAATTATTTTCAGATTCCTTGTTGGTCAGTATGTTACCATTCACGATGATGTAATAAGTCATGTGAATATTTCAAGTATCAGGGAGGAGGATGGAGGAGAATATTCTTGCATTGCCAGAAATGCAGTGGCACGGGTATCTCACTCAGCACGGGTGAATGTTTATGGTCTACCATTCATACGGCCAATGCCAAGAATTTCTGCAATCTCTGGTGCTGATCTCACTATCAAGTGTCCAGTAGCTGGCTATCCAATAGAGTCAGTCACTTGGGAAAGAGGTAATCATTTATATCTTAATTATATTTAGTTTTTGCATATTTATTATGAGGGCATTTTTGTTTGATGTCAAATTTTGAAGGTATGGCATATCAAGCATAGATAAAGATGATTTCTGTTACCAATTACTGAAAGCAGCTGAGTTAACCATTCAATATATTATGCATGGATTATTATTTTGATGGAATTTAGATGGAGCAATTCTGCCAGTCAATCGTCGGCAAAGGGTATACTCAAATGGTACTCTTGTAATTGAACAAGCCACCAGACAGGCTGATGCTGGTACATATACATGCCAGGCTCAAAATCGGCAACGTCACACAGCAAGAAGAGATGTTGAAATCCAAGTACTTGGTGAGAGACAGTCATGCATTTCTTTCTATTAGCAAAGATTGATCTGAATCGAATTACTATCATTAACTGAATTTTATTGCTGTAATTTTAATTTATTGAATAACTAAAACCATCCACCATAATAATCAGTCCAGTTCATACACAACACTATGTATTCTTATTCACCTAAAAACATGTTCATTGTCATTGAATTGAATAATATCCACAATCAGTAATGATGATGATTTTGAGGGGCCAAATTATTAGCGAATGACAAATGACATTCTCATGTGAAAATAACAGTCCTTACTGTACCTGAAAACATCTAAATCAAAATTTTTTGTGACCAAAAATCTATGTAAATATTAATAGTTAAAAAGTTAAGTTGATAGTTATGTGGTTATAAATAAAATTGATTCAACAAAATCTTCTATGAATATCTTTTCTGCTAATGTTGTATACTACTATAATATTTTTCAGTTCCTCCAAAAATATTGCCGATCCAGCCAATGACCAATTTATTGCGCGAAGGTATGCGAGCAGCTATATCATGTCAAATATTAGAAGGTGATCTCCCAGTAACATTTCGTTGGGAAAGAGATGGGCACCATATTCCTTCAAGTGGGTCTCCTAGTTCCATGTCAGGAGGGTTAATATCCTCTGCTACCACTCGCCGCTTGGATGAATACTCTTCTTCATTGGTCATTGAAAAGCTAGCAGCCTCTCATGCTGGGAATTACACATGCATTGCTCAAAATGTGGCAGGCACAGAATCATTTACTGTGCCCTTGACTGTTAATGGTGAGATTTAATGCATAATATTTACTTAACTAAACCATGGCATTTGTATATTACATTGTTTTCTTCAGAGTATTAAATTTTGCAAATCAATCAGAGAATTGGGAAGACTTGTGAAATTCTTTGGCAATATCTACAGGTTAAATTTGAAGTACAAGTAATTGATTTTGAAAATTTTCTTTTGTTTGATTTATACTTCTCTAGTGCCTCCACGATGGACAGTAGAGCCAGCAGATACAAATGTTGCTTCAGGACAAGATGTGATCCTAGACTGTCAAGCAAATGGTTACCCAGTTCCAACTGTAAATTGGAGGAAAGCAATTGGTAATAAAATGTGGTATTGATTTTAAGTGTCATTAATTCAAGAAATAAAGGGTAGTGATTTAGTTGAAAATCAATTTAGAGCTTATTGTTCCAACTTGTATGAACATAAAAATAGTCCAGATAAAATTACCTATATTAATCAAAGGTTTACTATTACAGGGAATCAGCCTGGAGAGTATAAAGATTTCTTGTTTGAGCCTAATGTCAAATTTTACAGAAATGGTTCTCTAGAATTTCAGCACATAAGTAAAGATAGTGAAGGTCATTATTTGTGTGAGGCTAAAAATGAGATTGGCACTGGAGTTAGCAAGGTGATCTTTTTGAAAGTGAATGGTATGTATACTTTTCTATAAAATTCACTCCTGTGTTTATTTCAGTTCAAGAGCTTTTTTTTCGATTTTCAGAATATGTTCAGGGAATTTATTATATTACATTTCAGAACCTTTTCAGGGATATTTTATCTCTCTCTTGACTTGCATATAAATAACCAATCATTAACTTCCCTTAATTTTTATCTTAAGATTATGCAAATTTTCATGTATATTTATTACATATTTTCATGTATATTTATCTATTTAGCTCCAGCTTATTTCCCACAAAAATCAAAGCAAATGCAAGTACAAAAGGGAGAGCAGGCTCATTTACAGTGCACTGCCATGGGTGATACCCCAATTGATATCACTTGGAAGATTGGTGGGCAGAGAATTGCTGAAGATATGGATAAAAGGTTAGATAATACACAATTATTATACTATTTACATACCTTGAGAGCATATTTTATTCTGTTTGGTATATGATCTCGAGATTAATTTGAGAATACATTCTAAAAGTAATTTATTTGAAAATTTTCCCTAGAATTTCAAATGACATTGTGTGAAAATTATTAGTCTTTTCTTGCTAATTTTTATGCTAAATTGTCCACAAATATCAATCTATATTTTGCAGGAGTATTATTTTATGAGAGATTTTAAAACTAACCATACTTAAATGGATATCCTATAAGAAAATCTTCATATGCTGAGTCCTTAATTCATTATTACTTCCTCGTTAATTAAGCCAGAATTAATACATTACTCTTTTAGTTATTTATAAGGCATTTCATTCTTAACTTGTTTATTTGACTGTTGCTGCATATGCACAATAAGAAAGAAGTTAACTCTTTTATTGATCCATAGCTGACTGCTGGTTCAGTATTCTTCAGAAAATGCATACTTTTATGTTTGCTAATGGTAGAATTTTCCTTTCCATTACCTTTCCCATACCTATAGGTATACAATTAGAGAGCAGCTGTTGGATGATGGAATGGTTTCAGAATTAGGAATTGCTCATACATATCGTCATGATACAGGGATACTTACTTGCCATGCAAGTAATGCTTATGGTCATGATCAAATGACCATTCAACTTATTGTTCAAGGTAAGGAATGTGCCCTATGAAAACTTAGATGCAATATAAAGCAAGTCATATCTCTTTGATTAATGAAGGTGTACATTTATCTCCATCAACAGATTATAATTATGTAGAGTTTTCATTAGTGTTACTTTAATCCATCCATCCAATACATAAATAACCCATGTCGATTAAAACATATCTTTTTCTTTGATAGATGGGTGAGTGTTAGAAATTTCAGGCACTGTTCAAAAAGTAAATGATTCTATATTGACATCTCTAAGCATATTGAAACTATTTTACTTTTCATATTATTATTATCATAATCTTCCAGAGGTTCCAGAAACACCGAAAAATATCAGAGTAAGTGATCAACAAAGCAGATCCTTACAGTTGTCATGGACACAGCCTTATGCGGGTAATAGCCCCATCACAAGTTATATTGTACAGTACAAACTTGTTTCTGGTGAGTATACATTATACAGTAGGTATTTTAGTTAGTAGATTAAGCAGTTGCTTAGTTGGATTAAAGTACTATTTTAAAATTAATTTAGTTTTTCTTATTTTCCCAATAATTGAATATAATTTATTAATAGAAACTTGCTCATTTTTCCACATTTGAATTGATCTGAATTTGATTTTATTCTTAGATGTATGGGTATCACAACCTTCCAAAGTATCAGTAGGAGGAGGACAGACTACAGCAGTTGTCAGTGGCCTTTCTCCTGCAAGTTCTTACCATTTCCGAATTTTAGCTGAAAACCGTCTTGGCCTAAGTGAACCTAGTGAAGTAATTCAAGTTACCACTCAGGAAGAAGGTGCACACAGAATTACATTACATTTGGTTTGGTCAACTTTAAAGATGCAATTGAGATAGGAGTACAATTGATTTGAAAAAAGTCTAGGTTCAATAGCATTCCATTGCATAAGCAACTTGAATGGAAAAATGTCATGCTTAATCACATTGGACTATGAAATTGATGCTGGAAAGCATGACTTCATGAAAAGACAATATTGAATAATAGAAGTCTTTTTATTTAAATTAGACTATTTATTGTAAACAATTCTAAATATTTCCATTTAATGAATTACAAATTCTTCTTGTTTTCCATTAAATTATTTACAAATAATGAATATGTAAAGTGAAATGACATGGAAATTATTGAGTAAGAGGAATATGTGTAAAATCCCTGCATTTAAATATAAAGGTGTAATGGGAAGCAATATTAATTTTGTTGGAGTAAATAAATTACGATTCTTTATAAATATAATGTATCCTCTATAAAATCATCCTTTAAGAAAAAAGGATGTAAATATTCCACAAAAGAAGGCAGGAAAGTAATATGACATGAAAAACTTATTTGATTAATAATTTTACTGTGTAATGTATATTACCAGAATAGTTTAAAATCCAATTATCTCATCAAGATTAGATATAAACTAGGAGTCTTTCATTTCTTTCAGTACCAACTGGTGCACCTCTTGGTGTTCGTGTTGAAGCAAAAAGTTCAACAGAACTCTTGGTGACATGGGAACCACCACCAAGAGAGCATTGGAATGGTGACCTCTTGGGATATTATGTTGGATATAGACCAGAGCCTCCTTATCCATCTTCATCATCCTCAACATCATCTTCAGCAGTGTCGTCATCATCATCTTCCTCTTCACCATCATCCCATGCTCCCTCTCCTCCAGTGTCCCCATATTTCTCATCATCTCCACCATCATCTATATCACATGCTGATGACTACATATTCAAAACTGTTGAAGCATCAGGGTCTCCAGGTTAGGAACTAAATTTATTTTGTCTTAATTGTACTTCAGAAAAGCAATTGTAACTCATTGAATTGTCATCAGCTCAACCTTTTCCAGAAGGAATATTATCTAGGGCATATTTCATCTAATTCTACTACAAGCTTAAAAAATTCGACCATCACTCTATATCTTACAGTCATATTGCTCAGTCTTTGAATTTTTAAAATTTCCTGTGTCAAAATTTAATCATTATTTGAAAATTAAGTCTTATAATTCTTTTTTCTGACAGAAAAAGATTACTCACTTAATACTTTTAATTCCCTTTTGAAATTCCTCTATTCCATACTCTTTTTGCTTTATTTTCCCACAGTATATTGATGGCCCTCTCTGTCATAATAATTGTATACTGAACAAATGAAAATTATTTCATTTATTTACTCTTTAGGTGGTGGTTATGGAGGTAGCAGTAGTGGTGCTAGCAGTGGAGGAATTGGAATAGGCCGAGTTGCTCTGTTACAAGGTCTAGGAAAATATACTACATATTCAATTGTAGTGCAAGCATTTAATAGCCGTGGCACTGGGCCAGCTTCACAGCCAGTTGTGGCAAGGACAATGGAAGATGGTAATAAAATCTTCTTCTCATATTCTGCAGGACTGAACTGCACTTCTGGACTGCATATCCCTTACTCTTGCTAAACATTGCAGTTTGTTATTTTGAGAGATATGAAATGAAAGTGAAAAATATGAAAGACTGATTTCTTTTTGCAGCTCCAAGTATGCCCCCAGAAAATGTTAGGTGTGTTGGATTGACTTCACAGTCTTTACAAGTGGCATGGGACCCACCTTCTGTTGAAGGACGTAATGGAATACTTCAAGGATACAAGGTCACTCATCGTCCATCAGAATATAGTTTTGGTAAGGGTGTATCTTGTTAGATAATTCAGCTCTTTATAATTCCCATTACAATAATAGGTCAAACTATATGATGATTTCATATTAGTCATACTAGTCAGTTTATTAGTAAGTGAATAGCACCTTATACCTCAAAAATCTTTTTTGTTCTCATGTAGAGAGTGAACTTGAAGAAGATGACCAGGATATGCAAGAGAGAGAAATTGGATTAGTAGATACTGGTATTGAAACAAAAGTAACCATGGCACTCAGGACCACTTTGCCTAATCTTTTACGTTATACAAATTACAGTATATCTGTATTGGCCTTCACTGCCAGTGGAGATGGAATTAGAAGTCCTACACTATACTGCCGAACTGAAGAAGATGGTAAAGACCTAGTATAAATGCAACTTTTGTAATATTTATTGCATAAATACATAATGCACAAATTTTTATTAACGGCTGAGTTGTGTTTGTTCAGTCAGGGATACTATAAAATTGTGGGCTTGAGCAAATATCTTAAATTTACTTCTTAATTTTCACAGAAAAATTAAATGGGCAGAATTAGGCTGACATTGTGCTAAATATTTAAAGTTTTAAGTTATCTAATTTAATTTTTGTGGGAAATCTTTATCTAGAAATACTTTTGTCTCCCAGAAATTTTTCTTGTTTCCTGCAAAAGTACCAAAGATTAGTTTATATCAGAATATTAAAGATTGCTCATAATTTTTATTTTTGAAACCATTTTTATCCTTATTTTGAGAGCTTAAATCATCTTTTAAATCTTTAATAAAATCCTGTGAAACTTACAGGATTATTTTAATCGATTTAAAAGTTTTTTTTTTATTTCAAGAAAAAGAAAATACTCCATTGTGATATACCTGATTTTGTGATTAATAAGTGTGTATTTATGATGATTAAACACATACTAAAGCATATAATCTTGTGAAAGTAATGTTATTCAAGTGCTACCATTAGAAATTGAAAGATTGGTTTCTTCAAAGATAAGGTAATAAGATATGTATCGGAGCATTCTTAATCTCAATTTATGTTGAGTTCATACTCATCAGTAATGTACTTTGTGTTAGCAATCAACTCTCCTACTTGGCCACATGTGCACTTAAGAGGTTAAATTTGAGATTCAAACAAAGATCAATAAAAGTTATAGCAAATTTACATGGCATCTAGTGATGCAAATGTAACTTGTCTGACATTCCAAATTATTCTACCTTTCTGATAGGTTGTTGAAAAACAGTTTTACTTTTAAATTCCAGAATGGCTATCACTGATTTTTTAATTTTATTTTCTCATACTTTTTGTTATAAATTTTTAAAATATTACATGAAGTCATCTCTTTTTCATCACAATTTTTATTAATTTTATAAGTTTCCATTTCCCATATATCACGCAATGTAAGTTGACTGAGGAAATTTTATTGTAAATTCAAAATAGATTTTACAGAATTTCAGAAATTTTCTATTTCTGATGTCTCAATGAATAAGATCCATTAATCTCATGGCAGCTGACCCCAGCAAAACTTTCCTATTGAATCTTTAAGAGTATGAATTTGAATCCAGGTAAGCCAGGATAGTCCAAAACAGTGACAACATGGTTGTGTCATGCATTACCTTAATCTTTTCTTTATCATCACCCAGATGTTCATTCAATGTTTAATAATTATCAATCAGGTAGTAAATATCCTTAAAGAAATATTTCTTTTACTAATCAAATATTTAAAGAATATAGTCATCTGATTCTTCATTATAAATTGTTCAAATAATATGAAGTCAACTTGCATTCTGTGATATGTGATTTTCATTTCCCTCAAGCTCATCATATTGTTTTCTGTTCAAAGATAACTTTCAAGAAAAAACCAGCTACTGAAAGTTATAAGCACCCCTTTAAACGAGACAAGGATCAATGGTAAGAGCAGACCTCAGCTTAAACTCATTTCTATAAGCTATGAGAAAGAAACTTTAATATTAACAAACCACAATGTTACAAAACACTAAGATTTAACAGCTGAGATAACAAAAATAGAATAATTATGAAATTTATTATGTTTAATTAAAAAATTATATCTAAACTTGTACTTGAATTTCATCTAAAACAGACAACATGTGTACGCTACCACTTAACTGTGGCTAATTCCTATGCTCTTCTTTCAATCTCCTTGTTTTCACAATTATTCTCTTGCTCACAGCCTTTTTCTTATATGTTCATCGTAATTACATTAAAATTTGTGATTTTAAAAGCTGCTCTACTGATATATCCAATATCTTTTCCTATTTGTATGTTAAATTCTCTCAGTATATACATATATTATACTATACTATACTATAACTACTATACATACTATTAAATTTTGTTTAATGACAACATGCAAAGTAGTCATGACAGTCGTTCAAAATCTTTCTTCCGAAATGCAGTTCCTTCAGCACCTGCTGACATCAAGGCTGTAATCAGCTCTGCCAGTAAAATTATGGTTGCTTGGCTTCCTCCTATGCGACCAAATGGTGTACTGGTTGCATATACCTTATATACAAGTGTTTTAGAAGAAGGGGGCTCACCTGCTAATCCTGGGAAAGAGGTTAGCATCAATAGGTGCTTTATTCTCTGCTGTTGAGTTCTCTGGATTTCAAGAAAAATAATGAAAAATTTCTATCTATCTTGATCAGGGTGGACGTAAGCGTGTCTTGGGTCCAATGATTGAAGCATATGAAGCTGCAAGGCTAAAAGAAAGCGCTACATATCAATTTTGGGTCACTGCATCAACTCGCATTGGAGAAGGAGAAAGCACCCGTGTGGTGACAGTCTCACCATCATCTAAAGGTAACGTATATAGATTATCATTATTAAATCTTCTCTCTGAAAAATAAAATAAATATATTTTACCTCTTTGATTGTACTGTAATCTCCCAATCTTATATTTAAAATAGAAAATATATAGTATCTTAATTATAAATAGATCTTTATATTTTGAAATTGATATAAAAATGATGATTTCACGGTATGGTTATAAATGATTTGTCAAATAAATATTGATTTGATTGAAAACTTCTGCTTTATGATTTTAATATCAGCTTTATCATCTTTAGTATTAACTCATGAATTTAGATATGTTATGATATAGAGAAACAATGGTGCTTTCCTGAAAGAAATAAGGTCCTTCCCTTAGTAAAACCTTTTTATTATAATATCCAAGAAAAATTATATCATCCATATGTTAAATGATGAGTGTAAACAGTAGTTTCAAGTACCACAAAGGATTTTATTTCTGATTTTCTTTCCAGTGCCAGCAAGGATAGTTTCATTTAGTAGATCATTGGTAACACCATGGAAGCAGGATTTAACACTACCTTGTCGTAGAGTGGGAGTTCCCCTTCCACAAGCTGTATGGAAGCTTCATGGAAAAGTTCTTGAACCTGCAAGTGGTAGGAAACAGGTAATATATAATTTTCTATGGGTGATTTATTTTGAGATGTTTAACCCAAAAGAGATATTATCATATTTGAGATAATTAATTAATTAATATCTCAAATGAAATGTTGTTTTAGGTTAATATTAACAGCTGCTACTGAAATTTTTATTTCTCAAGTAGAGAGCAGCAAATTCTTGGGGATATTGATTAAACATGATAGTTTTATTCTTAATCTGATGATATTGAACACTGATTTAAAGAGTGAAGCTATTTAATTTACAAAATATCGCAGAAATATAACACTTACTCTGGGTTTCAATACTAAAGTATGTTTAGGCATTACCGAAAGCTTTACCATTGAAACCTGGGTTGTGTGAAATATTTCTATTTTATATTTGTATGAGCTAAAATGTTTTTCTGTATTTCATCTCTTACTTAGATTTATATGGT
This sequence comes from Ladona fulva, assembly GCA_000376725.2. NCBI lineage: Eukaryota > Metazoa > Arthropoda > Insecta > Odonata > Libellulidae > Ladona > Ladona fulva. The sequence continues at coordinate 2,644,788 of KZ308144.1, forward strand.
GCAATTAAATAAAACTTTTGTCTGATTAAATTATTACTAACTGAAACCTCTTTTTCAGGTGACAAAAGATGGCTCGTTATTAATAAGAGAAATCCAGAGTACTGATGGAGGAAATTATACTTGCAGTGTTGAAAATGTTAATGGAAAAGATGAGATAGCTTACACAGTGAAAGTCAAAGGTTAGATCAAAATGTTTGGGTCACAGCACAACATTCATATCTATGCTACCTTAATAATTTTGATTGATACCTATTGCAAAATTCTACTGTTAACCTAAAGAATATGTGTTGTATTTAAAATCTTTTACTTTGTAAGTTCATTATCAAATTTTATTTTATAGTTCCTCCTGAGCCTCCTGTACTTTCTGTATTTGCCTCATATGCGGATAGCCTTCATCTACAGTGGACAACAAAGAACAATGGAGGAAGCCCAATTCTAGGTTTGTGGCTTCATAGTAATGTAACAAAATTAATCATTATGTTATTACTGGTTTCCTACAACATATTCTAATACGGAATTGTTATTAAAACTTAGGTTATGTCATCAATTATAAGCGTGACTATGGAGACTGGGAAGAATTGCAGATTGAGTCATCAGTAGCTTCTCACATACTACGAGGACTTTGGTGTGGCACTCATTACCAGTTATATGTCACTGCTTATAATCGAATCGGTACTGGGCTGCCTAGTGATATAGTTAGTACTCATACTGAAGGGACAGGTAATTTTAAATATGAATTACTTCATTGAAGTGCTTCAGTTGTTAAGGAATGAATTTTGTTGGTTATATATATGATAAGTCCCTTATCATTTACATAATTCTTACTTCAAAGTACTTCATATATATATTTTTGATGACTGATATGGCTTCTCTACTTTTTCTTGTAGTTCCAACAAAACCATCTCAAGCTCAACTCTTGACAGTGAATGCAACTGCAGTGACATTATGGCTTGATGCATGGGGTGATGGAGGCTGCCCCATCCTTTATTATGTGATTGAATATCGTGAAAGTGATCGGACTAAGGGAGCTGGGTCTGGTGATGGGTCACATTCTGCCTCTGGTATGGGAGTTGGGGGCGCTGTAGGAATAGGTAGAAAAAAGAGTGGTGTGGCCAGTAATGGCAGTGGTGGAACTAATGGAGAATGGACTCTCATATCAAATAATGTCCAACCTACGGAACGTGCATTCAGCATCTTAGATCTGATGCCTGCAACAGGATATGTGGTTCGTGTTACTGCTCACAATAATGCTGGCTCCACTGTGGCAGTGTATAATTTCACCACACTCACACCTGAGGGAGGTAATTATAGAATCCAACCTAGTGTCTTGACGTTGATAGGATTTCCCTTCATTATGAATTATTCTTGAAATTATGTTCAATTATATTACTTCATAATGAGTTATTTCTTGAATTTATCCTTTTTGTGTACAGGTTGTTCCAAAAATCTGGACAAGTAGGAAATCTTTTTAACTATAATTTTCTTTAAAATATTTTTTTGCCTTTACTTTAGGGACAGCCTGTAGAATGCTTATATATGTAAAGCATTATTTTAATTGCATTCAAATTCTACAATTAGCTTTGAGATACCCCTGTATATGTAGATTATTGTTATAGAAGCAGTTTATAGTTTCATTAAGCAAATACATGTCCTTGAGAACATCTTGGTATTAACTTAATGTGTTTCAAACTCAATTGATATTAAAAAAGAATAGCTACCTTGGTTATTTCCAATGTTGTATAGTAAAATTATGTTATCATTACTCATTCTCTGTATTAGACATTTTTATCTATATTTTTGCAGTGACAGTGAGTCCAGAAATAATTTCTCCAACCACAACAGTCTCACCCGTCCCTCTTTATGCCAACATGAAAATTATCATACCTATAGCTGTGGCCTTATGTTTTGTGATTGGACTCATAGCAGTAGCTATTTTTATTCAAAGAAAAAGTAAGTATATATTGATAATCTCTATCACTTAAATTATGAGAATATGTGCATGCAAATAGTTTTGCCTCTCTGCTGATTCGTGTGGACTAGAATATTCTGCCAGAAACACTTTTATTTTCTTATTAATGATTAACAGCAACCTTTATATTATTCAACAACTTTGGTCTGTCTCCACTATTAATTTAGCATGCCACATTCAATGTCTTTCTGTTGTGATTCCTCTCAGCATTTGACTGAATTTTGCCTCTATTTGTGTCTTCAATCAAAACCTTTTCATCTTCAATAGCTTCCTCATTTGTTTTCCTAGTAAACAGAACTACTTTTTGTTCTTTATGCTGCAACCACATCCCTAATGCTTACAATCTTACAAAAAAGTAAATTCTATAATAAACTTAAGAACAATAGTGATATTAATCAGTATTTAGACTTTCTCATTAAGCATTTAAATCTCAAATCATTAGTATAAGAGGAAAACACTAAAGGGCATTTTGGTCTTTTCTCATTGTCTATTTCTTTCTTTTTTTGAGGATACAAAACCTTTCATAGATGTAGAATGTAATATAGTTCATATAGAATATAATACATGTAGATGTATGAAGTAACTTAGAATTGCAAAAACTCACTGATTTGAGAATCTGATCTTCATTTTTAGAAATGGCACAAACACAGGAGGACACAGGTGAAAGTAGAGGGGCAATGGGTGAGTCTCCTTCAGTTGCTCAGATGCAGAATCAACAGAATCGAGATCAACAGTACCTTGCTGTTGCTAGAGGGTCTCATAGAACTCAAAGTGTTGATGCAACCTCTTTCAAGGCCGAATCTTCTGCAGGTAATTGCTTAAAGTGTACATATTATTTTATTCCATGACCAATGTTCAGGTTTATGGACATCCTTGGAGTGGTACTTTCTTTTTGACTAGAGGAAATTCAATAACGATGAAATAGTTCATACTTATAATTACTTTTCTTTAATTACACTCAATGCTTAAGGAAGCCTACTTTTTAAAGTAAATGAGGTATATTTATCCTTAAGGGTTTGCATTCAAAATTATCATTCTTAATGGGATGAAATAAACAATAATAATAACTCAATCCACAATTTGAAATTTCTTAAATTATCATTAATCATAAGTACATGTACCTACATCTATTATCTACTGGTGTATGAATGGGGATACACCTGTATTGGTTTTAAGGCTCTATTTTGTAAAAAATATTTATGAATAACATAATTTTTTGATATTTTCCTGATTTCAATTATGTTTTCATTTCATTAACCTTGCAATAGATTATATTGAAGATATATGCCCATATGCAACGTTCCAACTGTCTAAAGCTCCTTATAGTGAAAGTACATACAGTGGAAATGTGTATAGTGGACCATATCATTCTGTTCAGGGTTCATCTTTTGTATATCATGATGTGAAACCTCCTCCAATGGATACCTACAAACTCAGACATGTGAGTATAGATTTATAGCTGTAATTGATTTGGTAAGTTTCAATTAAGGTAGTATTTATTCAAATCACAAGTTGACTGTAAAACTTACACTGAAATCCTCTCTCAATTGCTTGGTCTTCAATGTAAAATTATTTTATTACTGATTCTATGCCTTACTTTCTAACTTTAAGTTTCTAACTCTACAGCAAAAAGAACCTGAGTACACAAAAGTGAGAAGAAAAGGTGCCCGCCTCAGAGACCCACACTCAGAAAGTCAAGGTATTTATGTAATTTATATCTTTATTCAAATGTTAACTTATTAATTTACATTACCTTTTCATGAAATCTTCATATTTTACATCTTGTGCACATGTAAGCTAGAATATCTATTCAAACATAATCAAACCCTTTCCAATCTTTGAACACAGTGTAATAATCATTAGTATAGAGCTCATTATCATTCCTCAAAGAGTAATTTTGCTGTTGAATTAACTTCTGTTGTTTCAGAAGTTCCACAAGTCTTTATTTTTCTGCTTCAAAGGTTTTAGAGATACAATAGTGATTTTCATAGAAATAGCACTCTGAATTAAATTAAAATTAAAATGCACAAAGTTTTCTCGGGATATCAGCCGGGTCACTTCTTCAAAGTTCATCAACATTTTGATGCCTTCCATTGGCACCATCTTCAGTATTAATCTTCATATTATGTGTATCATCTTCGCCAGGAAAACACCAGATTATTCTTAAGATTAGACTGTTACTATATCTACCTAAGATTTATTCTGAGATTCATCAGTAATTTTTAACGTATTAAAACTACTAAATAGAAATACATTTCTTTTAAATGTTAATTAGGCACCATCATAAATACGAACATAATGTAAATTGCTAGATCAAAAATTAATGTTTCTAAGTTTAACAAGCACATATTTATTTAAATCACAAGAATTGCAAATTTTGCTGAAAATAATGTAAATTCTGCTTAGATTATTATACTGAAACTGATTTTATAAAATTGTACATTGTAATCCTTTAAACAACTTTAATTACATTGATCTATGTAAATAATTCAAAATGGTTTCCTATGAGGTAAGTACTACATCTTTACATACATTATTTATTTAAAGTAATGACAGATAATGTATAATCCAGCAGGAATATCTTCTTTCTATTATTTAAGTTATTTTACACTTAGAAATTTCACTGTTATAGCTCAAATATTCCCAACAAAGCCATTTTTATCAACTGCCCTCATTAACCCCTTCACTAGTATGACTTTAAAAATATTCTTGTACACAAACTCCGCATGCTAAAATAGAATAGGCTGTTTGATATAATGTGTTTTATGAATGTATCATTTAATTGAATGAAATTCTTTACTCACTCAGAAACATCATTCAACCATTCTAGACTGTGCTGCGCTTTGTTCTGTTGAGACAAAAGCAGAAGCTGTACTGCCCACGGCAAGCTCCCTGGAGCACCTGGGAAAAGGCAGTGCAAAGATATAACCAAATTTCTCAAATATTTATGGCTATTGTTAAATCTTTTTGGCAAACTGGTGAAGGGGTTAAAAAGTATCTCATCCTAATATCTCAGCAGTCCTTGGGGAGTCTTTAGTCTGTTAGATGCAAGAGAGGGGATGTATGAATCAAAAACCATCTGCCTGATGTTCCCGGTTGCTTTCAGAGTCGGACAACCTGGGCAGCACAGACTCGGAGGTGAAGAAGATTTTAACTCTGCACCTACCTATTTCAGAGTACGATACACTGGGAAGTGACTCTGAGGCTGAGGCCCCCCCACCCCCAGGGGCGGTGGGGGTGACAGGGGTGGGCATAGGGGGGGGAAAAGCCCCTGTCCAGGGCCATGAGCTTGTCTCCTTCCGCCATCGCATGGCTAGGGGTGAGTTAAATTTTATAAACATAGATTGATGTCACTTTTTTACGTAAAAGATGACATTCATCATTGAAAGACTTGGAAATCCAGAGAGAAATATTTATAAATAGGTGCATTAGCGGAAGTAATAGTCATGAATAATTTATGAAACCCTGTAAAGAGGATATATTTTTAAATGCTCAGGAAAGTTGTATCATCTTTAATACAGCAATTTTTTCCACAGAAGACATGATTTTAAGTTAAATTACGGTGCAACTTTTCAGTGTAGATGGTATGGTTTCATCATCATTGTAAAGAAAAGGAGGTGAAATATCCCTCAGAAAAGCTACTCTTTCATAAAAATATCATTCAGAAATCCTTCATTCGTAAATATTATGAATTCAAATTTCTAATGAAAACTGCAATCTTGTAACTTTAGCTCAGTCAACTATTTCTGTGATATTATGAGATATCAAATTTTTTAATTAAAATCAACTCCAAACAATTTAACTTCATCAAGGATGTATGGTACACACTTTTAATTTTATGAATATTTTTCCAAAATATATACTAAACACAATAATACAACGCTGATACTTTTATTTCCCTAATAGCAAAAATTCCATTATTAAGACTTTTATAATAATTTCAATGGGATTAATGTAAAAATATCTATGGAAAAGATTCATTTCACCTAAAAATATGGAATGTACTAGTGCCAAATACATCTGTCCATCTTAAGTTTTTATTTTATATTTTGATAAACAGGAAAATATTTCTTGTTTAAATACTGATTTTAATCTAAGATTTTGGTTTCTTCTGAGATTTATGCTAAGTTTGTATGAAGCATGGACATTAATTTCCACCATTGGTTTTATATAATCCATAATCTCTCTAGTCTCTTCCACACTTAAAAATTAATATTGCTCAAAAGTCATGGATATATCAGCATAGGAGATTAAAAAATATGCTAAAGAAAACAATATGAAGCCAAACTTTGAGGAAGGACTTATTCGTTTGATTCAAACTTTTAACTCAGACTACTAAAATGAAGAGTGTAATTTGCTTATTTCATATTGGCTGCTTATAGATGAACATAATATTCAATTATTTATGGAATGCAGTATAGTTATTCCTCAAAGAGTCATAAATTAGGATCATTTCTTAGAAGGTCATATGACATGAGAATTACATGAGTCAAACTCATTAGCTGTGTCTCATTTTATAATAGCCCTTCCATTTCACCTTATCACATTTCTTCATCATTCAGTTTTTTTTAATAACAACTGATTGTTACCTTGATGAATATCCAGAGGCAGCAGCAGTAGTATCAGCTGCAAAGAAGGGCAAGAATATGGGTAGCGGAAACAAGACTCCCTCAAGGCCTGCCCCTTCTTCTACATCATCATCCTCATCTTCTGCCTCCTCATCCTCTTCTGAAGAAGGCTGCACTTCGCATGGAGGTGGTGGGTTGAGCAGTGGGAGTGGTCAAACCGTAGGAGTAGTGGGAGGTGGAAATAGGAAAGGGTATGGACCTCGCAAGGGTAAAGCAAAGGGGCAAGTTTCTGCCAAACGTCAAGTCCGCAGCAGCAGTGGCTACTCCAGTCATACAGAAGAGACCACATTCAGGTAAGGCTGGCTCATTAAGAGAGAATTCTTAGTAACAGTAAAATATGCAAGAAGGAAAGGTATTCAGAAGATAGTTACAGTTTAGAGGCATTTCTGCTCAGCTTCACCATTGATTCAAGTAATAATTCTACTAACTAAATGTTGACTTTTAATTCTTTCTCAATTAACTCCAACATTCAGATGCAGATTTAAGTTACAGATCATCAGCTTCAGCAGATTATTTTAGGTAAAGTGTTTCTGAGTTTTAATCTTGTAGTGGCAAACTTGAAGACATTTAAAACATAAAAGGATAATTTTTGATTTGTCTACTGCTATGAAAAGCAATCCATTCGATTTTGTCCCCTCTTAGAGATAAACTAGAATCAAAACTGTACAGGCTATCTCATCAAATATATTTCTGGAATATAAGGAAAGCCTATTCTCTTTAGGTGTCTTTAAATAGAAGAGTTTTAATGATCAAATTCTAAAATTGAAAGTTATAAGAAGTTTGGTAGAAAAGAGGTTAAGCTTCTCATTGATAATATCTGAAAACTTTTCAGAACATGTGACTGTTCCATAAATTGTTCATCAGAATGATGCAGGTTGAAAGTCTACTAATGGCAAATTAACTCCAAATTATTTCTCATGTGGTACTTGAAAGGAAGTAAATACAGCGAAGAACTTGAGTCAGTATTGACTTTTATGAACAAAATATCAAAAAATGAAATGATTGGCTAAGGTTTTCCAAAACAGATAAAGAAATAGCATTAATTTATTTGCCATAATACTTGAAGATCTTTATGGAACAATTTAAAAGTATTTGGATATTTTTGCAAGTATGGTTTTGGTATCCATGATTGCTTACAAGTTTTCATTTGCTTTATCATTCAGTTATGGTAATTAAAATTAAAACCACACAAATTGGATTTTATATGGTCTAGGATTACTTTGCCTTGATTTCATATTATAAGTTCTCCAAGTTTTTTTTGCTCAATACTTATGTTTGTTTTTTAATCACAGAAATGAGCTAGATATAATTTTTCCACATTGGTATTTGTTTTTTAGTGGAAAAATAGTGAGGAAAGCAAGGAGAAAGTGTCTCACTCCTTATATTTCATATAAAGTATCATTCCCTCTCCTAAGCTTTTAGTATTTATCAATTGAGGGTTGAGAGTTCAACTGGCTGTAGCCAGTTAGATCAATCACAATGTATTGTGCTGAGACTTTACAGATTATAACTCCATACAGTATATTATTAAGTATGCTTATACTTATTAGATCTTTTGTTTTATATGAATCCATTAATTTTTATTTCTTTATTAAAATATTATTTTATGTTTCTCTAGGAAAGAGTTTCCCAAAATTTTTGAGGCCACAGAACCTTTCACACGGCATGTTTACCATTATGAATAAGCAGACTTGCAGAACCAGTAAAAGGTCCTTTGGAAGCCCAGGGTCCCTTGGAACCCAGTTTGGGAAATCCTCTACTGAGGCTTCATAATTTTATGTAAAATATAGTTTCACTGTATTTTCCCATCAATAATGCACACCTAAAATGTACTTGGAAATTTCATTACAGGTAAATATGCAAAATGAGAAGGCAAGTGTTAGTTCTTATGAATGATGTAAATTGTCAATGAATACTACATCGCATGCCTTGGATTAAAGGGTATTTTCTTACAACTTCTTTATTAGAATATACTCATTACTAAATGGATTTGGAAACTTTAAATCTTTTCTGATAAATGCGACACTTCTTATGTTCCTTGGTTGATTTTATCTTACTTTGCTATCATTATTACATATCATCATTTTAATAAGTGTAAAGGTCCTATGATTTTCCTGTTTAAGGATATTATTTTTAAGTTGAAATATAGTTTTTCTTAAAGACAAGCTCATGGTGTACTTAATCATTTCATGTAATTTTTTTTCCATTTTGTCAAGTTACAATCTATGTTATTATAATGTACCTGATTATTTCATGTAATTTTTCTTTCCATTTTGTCTAGTTACAATCTATGTTATTATATATACTTGGAAAAGTATAGTTTTGTATTAAATAGCTATATATTATTTAACAGTATTTATTCCAAGATATTGTCACCTCTGTAATTTGTTGCTTCTTCTCTGATTTGTATTTATTTTCTCATTTCATCTGTGCATCTCATTGTTCTTCATACATTAAAAATTACTGAAAGAATAATGTGTGCAGTATCAATGGGAAAATGTGGTTATGTTTTTCTTGATAAAAGTCAAGCTACAATTATTGAAGGTCTGGCTTACAATTGAGCTTATTATTTAGTATGGTTTTAATAATTTATCATCATAATTTTGCTTTTCTATCCTTACTCCAAAATTTACACTTCTAATATGATTTTTTCCTTTCCAAAACGTTTCTTTGTATTTTTCAGTTTTAGATACCACTAACTTAAGAACTCTTCTTAACTGTCTACTACAAGCATTCTTGTAACATTTTAAGTCCTAGATGTAATTTACTGAAGTAAGAAAAAGCAGAACTTTAAAAGTTGAAATGTATCTTGAATATCAGCCTGTCTCAATATAGCATTGCTGATGCTTGATATATGATTACGTACAATTTTAATTTAATGGAATTGAATAGCTACTGCAAACCATGAGGAAATCTTCATAGAACTGTAGGAAAATTTTGTCAGTATAGGTGGTGTGGTATATGAAAATGAACAAACGCAAATTGCTGCAGCAATCCACCAATTGATTGATTGCACCAATCAAATCAAGGAGCTTTGAAAATAACAATAGAAAATTTCAGTTTGTATTCAAGTTTTCAAGAACAACAAGTTTTTTTAAGAACTCGGACAAATAATTCCACACTGTAATGATGGTGCAATAACTGGTGACAATTAACAGGCAGGACCATACAACCTCAGAAACACTTACTGATTACTATAATAATAATTAAGAACATCCAAATCCTAACCTAATTACAATTTTTTAATTGGTAAAATTGTGATTACCTTACCAATTTTACTCCATTCAAACAGACTTCTGGAAGTTTTTCTGGCAAGTGATAACATTTGCCGGGGAACAGGGCCATTAGTCTGTGGAAATATCCTAAAATGGATTTTTTATGCCGAAATAGACTTTTATTTAAATGAATGTAAATATGTATTTATAAATATTTTATGTATAGAATTAGAAATATCCTTAATAAGGCAAAGCTGCCCGATTCTGTAACCTTAAAGCAGTGTCATAATTTTAACAGTTTTGAGGTGAAAGTGTTCAAGTATTTTAGGTTCAAGTGAATGGCATCTAATTAAACATTTGACAATCAAATACTTTAAATTAAAACATAACATTAGTTCTGGAGAAAAAATGTAACTCTTGAATTCAGATAAAAATGAAGATTAATAACCTAAATATGTTAGTAGTAAAGACCAGATTGCTTAGAACTGAAAGGAAGATCAGGAAAATAACATTTATTGAATGAAGATAATCTAATTCTTCATTTAGTATCTTCCTTCTTTCTCTGGTTCGTTTGTCATTCCTCCAAGTAATTGACCAAGAAGCAAAAAATATTATATAAATCTTCAACTTTTTTGAGAAGTATTTTTCTTCCTAAGGTTTGAAAATCAATGGAATCTGAGGCTTAAGTGAATATTTTGTTTTTTCCACAATACAGTTTTGGGGAACGTATCCATCCACCATCCCGCTTCTCAGATTCACATGAATTGAGTGAAGCAGAATGTGACCGAGAGAAGGGTAAGAGTAGTGGAAGTCTGGGTTCTGTGGGACTTAGTGGCTCAGGTTTAATTGGAGGTGGTCGTAAACCTTTGAGAGTTGCAAGAACTCGGGACACATCTTTTCAGATAAATGTTTAACTTTTGCCCAGCATGCAGCACCCATTCTGAGCCATTAAAAAAAATCAAACAGGAGAAGAAATAGTTGGTTTTCCAAAGAAAAATAATTACTCACCATGTATTACATGCTGTATCCTATAAAGATTGCAGCTTGAAGTTGAATTTTTATGCAACATATTTATGTAATAAAAACAAACTTTTGAAATTTTGGTTGAATGAAATTCGAAGCACCTGTTTTCTCTTGAAGTCTTAAGATTTGTATTTCTGACTCAACTTTCCATTTCAAAGGAAATCATAATGGATAGGCTCTTTATCGGGTGTTTCTAAATGCATTATGGATCGTTTCAACATTTGTTTAAGTTTTTGGAACAAGGATTTAAGATATAATTGACAATACAACTGAAATTCTTGTAGTAAATATTTTTCAGATAAAAATCATTTGTCAAGATGTTAACTAATTAAAATATCAAAATGTGAGTAAATTTGGTACTCAAATATCTTTCCCTATGATTGCTAGGCCTATGATGATGACTTGTAAACTTTTTGTTTGGTTTCATAATGTTTGTTGTCTGCTGTTTTAAAATTAGGTTTGTTGAAATGTTTTGGATAAAAGGATTATGAAACAGTGGTGTATTTATGAAATAAGATACAGAAATTATACAAATCCACTGTGGTATCAATGGTTATGGACTTGGAATGTTGCATTTAAGTTTTGAGAGAATCTAGATGAGGTTTTCATAAAACATTGTTGATTGTTAATCAAAAATGAAGACTTGTTTTAAATAGAAACTTCAAAATTTAAAAACAAAAGTAACAGGCAGAATTGAAATAGGATTTGCAATTTGAATTACTCTGAGACATGAAGAGCATTCCCCTAAAAGTGGCTCTTTTTCAAAGTGAAATTTACATGCAATATCAGAACAGAGCATTTCAGTTTTAACATTGACAATACTGTACATTTGAGACAAGTTGTATAAATATTATATTTGCAGTTCATCAATTATTATGAATTAAAATCATACAGACAAATATATTGACAATTTCCTGCAGCTATATCAGGAGATATGTCTCTGCTGATGATTCCAGCATTATGAAATATTAATCAGTATGTTAACAAGTGATTTATATATACCAGGGATGCATTTCTTTTTTATTGATTTATGAACCCCCCACCTCTTCTTTTATCCTGTTGATTGATGACTTCAAGTTGTTCCAGCATTATTTTTGACTTAATATACATATGATTTAAGGAATTGTGTTACAGTAGTTAAGTATAGCAACAATTCAATGTGACATCAAATATATAAAGAATATGGTAACTTTCATAAAATTACATGAAAAATGAATGAAAATTTTTATACAATGTTAATACCTACATTTAGTCTTTTGTGTACTCTAACAGCAAAATGACTGAATTTTTCAATAAAGAAGCTGCATATTTTGTATTATGTTTGGGGTAAAAAATTTATGGTAGATTTTTGTTGACATTCATTATTGAGTGTGAATTACATTGAATTAAATATGAATGATGATAGTTGAACTACTTTTAAACTGTGTCAATTAATCTGAATAGTAAGAGGAATGAAAATTGGATATTGTCCTGATTTCAATTGCTGCACCCAGCAATCTTATATGATGTTAAGATGTCTTGTTTGTTCAAGAATATTTCAACCACAGACACTTTTCCAGTGAAATTTCATCCTTTACTACAGAGAAAATAGCTACATGAAAATCAATATATATGCCATTGAGGAACTTGTTACTGACATATATACCCTCTGTAATTTCATATGAATTTCACATAACACTGATTATGACAAAATTATATTGAGGAATTTAGGAAAGAACAAATAGATAACATAGGGTGCATTTTCTGCATTGAAGTTATAATTTCTGCATTGATTTTCACTGCTGATTGTGCTCATTATGAATTATTGAAAATAATACTTAGTATTGATTACTGTATCTATAGAGTAAATTACAATAGGATGAAATTTCATTGGAAATGAAGTCTGTGAAATGTCTTGTTGAGAAAGTTATCCAAATTATAAACCACAAACCACAGTCATATCTAATGGCATACACCTAAACTGTCCTTGACGACAATTGAGAAATGTTTATGGGAAGTCAGGATCTATTGTTCCCTCATGTGGTTAATACTCAGCTCTTAAGGGAGAATGGTATTATTTTGAGGCAACACATGAAAAAATGAGTGCAACAGTGACATGAGATGGTAAACCTTCATAAAGTAAAAATCAAGGAATGTTGTGCTTGAAATGCTAACAGTTAGTGGACAGTGAAAGATTTGGAGGAAAAAAACAAAGACAAAAGTGCAAGTTTACTCTCAGGACAGACCAAAGCAGCGTCTTTCTGCTGACAGTTAAGACCAGCTTTATTTGTTTACTCATTTTCAGTTCATAGAAAACATAAGCACTCAAACTAATTCCCAGCCTTTGTACTCAATAAAAAAATGAAGTGTGACAGTAAGTGTTAAAAATTTGGCCTCTTAAACGGTCTAAGCAAAAATGGGAAATGTGGTTACATTGTCTTCTTGTTCCTAGGATAGCTGAATGACTTGAAAATGTTCCTGTTTTATTTTATTATTTCATTTTATCAGAAACAAGCAAAATACACAAAGCAGCAATTTTATTGATTCTCTACATCTTACTAAAGGTTGATTCGTTCATGGCCATTTCAAAATATAATTGTACAAAAACTATGAATAGTACTCATAGTTGAAAAGCTAATATTCTAAAAGATCTTAATCTTTTCTTGCATTGAAAGTTAATATTTGTGTGATTTGGGTCCAATCCTCCCTATTCCATCACCAAATCCTCTGATTTGATCCATTGCTAGCATTGTCAACATAAGTAACAACAATGACTTGATGAAGTAGTAAGGAAAATCAAAATTTTTCTCATTAATCACTATGTATACAAGTCAATCACAGCTGATTTATTTCTCTGTTCAAATTTATAGAAAAATGATGATAAAAAGTAAAACAATGATTTGGTTCATGGTAAAGATGAATATCAGTTTTAAAATATTGTACATTGATATCGTTAAATACCCATTTATCCCTTTAACCTTTGTACCCCCTGCTCTCAAGAACATGTGAGACTGCAGTAAATGTGATTAGATTTATATTTAAAAGCATTTTGGGATGTGAACTCAAATGTATGTTTGTTAATATTTCAGTAAAATTTTAATTATGATTTTTAGTATAAATTATGTTATTATTGACTTCAGACCTCTAATTAATACACAGATTTAACCTAACATAAGGAGGATTTATTTACCATTAAACGATTTTACAATCTTAAATGACTTAAAGTTCATCTTGAACAGGATGCACTCCGTAAAGATCTATAACTTTCTTCATAGAAGAAATAATGTCACTAACGCCAAAGTAATAATACTTGTAGCTAGGATTACCTCCATCATTAACAATATCTTCTAAAACATCTCCTTCGGAACCTAATAAAATCACAAGAGCAATTTAGAAATTTCACAGAGATTAACTTATAAATCATAATAAATGCATTGAAACAACTAAAATCAAAACTCTCTAGCTTAGCCTACATTGGTGGATTTCTGAATTCTTATTAACTTATCGAAGGAAGACAAGACTACACTGGGAGCTGTTAACACTTACTGAGAAACAGAATCCTTGGAATGTATCCCCCATCTGGGGCATATTTTTTATCAGATGGTTCTTCACTATCCATAGCATTCACCATCACGAAATTGGAACTTAAAGCTTGAATTCCTTTGGAGGCGGCAAATTTGGGTTTCAGGGCTAGAATGTTCAAGTTTGATTAATTTACGGTAAACATAAGGATAACCTCGAATGATAAAAATGAACTTCCAATTAGCTCATCTGCACTAGAGAATTTAACGCGGGATGAAAATTTATGATTGGAGGTGGCTAACTTGAAACCACTTTAAGCCTACCTTTACACGCACCACACCAAGATTTGTGTATGACAAGCATGAGAGGTTTCTTTGTTGATTTTGCTTTTAATAATCCTTCTTCCAGTGTTTGCCAATCATACTGATTCCCAAGTCCTACGATAGGAAAAAGGATTAACAAACTTGTATAGAATGAATGCAGTTAAATTAGCACGCACTTCTAAGGTAAAACACAACATACCATTATCGGGCGCTTCACCAGCTCTAGAATTGACAATTACTAGTAAGAGTGTAAAAAGAAAAAGCGGTTGCAAATGCATTTCAAATATTTTTCCTGACATATAAATACCCAACTTAAAAACACCGATTTCACTATTTGTTTTATTTACAGACAGAGATCTTCGGCTCGGAATTCATTCAAACTGCATCGGCTTTCAAATGCACAGGAAAAATGCATAAATACGCCTCAACGTTAGCTTTGGTTTCATATTTGTGACATCAGTCACCGTGATACAACGCGTTTCAGGTCGAATGATGCCTGGAAAAAATTATATTATTAATTCAAATGATTAAAAGTAAGAAGTAAATACAAGCTCAGAGAAAAATCACATTTATGATAAGACAGGACAATCGCCAAGTATCCCCCAAGAAAAGTAACCTCGAAATGATTCTGTAGGAGACGACACACTCCCAGCGTAGAAGTTAGGGTTAAATCCATTAAAGAGAACGAAATAAAATGGGAGCTTCATTGACTAATACAGGGTAAATTAAACATTAACTATGATTGGCACAATCCACTCTCAACTTAGGTTTTGAGAGAAGTACGAAGAATCGGATCTTTCACTGAAATTTCGTTCTTGAATTTGCTTCGTCGTCCAGAATTAAGTAAAAATATTAAGGGTAAACCAAAATGAATACATTACAAAAATCCTCATCTCAATAGTATTGATCAAGCTCATTCCATCCTGCGCGAAAGCTAGTTCGATCAAGGTTGAATTAATTTAAGCTTGAATTAATGACAAATAAAAAGGATGCCATCGCCTCCTTTCAGATTTTCAGCGATCTATTTTCTAAAGTGAAGAAGCGAAAGTCACGAAATTCCAACGGTTATTACTTCTGTACCAATTTTTCCCGGTTGTTTACCTCAGCACGCTCACTCAGCACCATCAGCTGCCTTCGCTTATCGTTGCTCAACTGCAGTCCTGCTCAATCTTCGAAAAGAACTCCACCTGTAATTTTCGCCAACGTTTTAGTTAGAATGTATGCGCCAATTGTAAATAAACGATTTGTAAATGCCTGTGAAGGACATTAGACGGAAATAATCTTTAAATTCATGAAAAATGTGTTACAAAAATCTCCATTTTAAATAAAATATCATTATGTTTCAATTTGAGGATGAAGAGTATGATCTTAGCGAAGTAAGTGTAATCTCTTGTTAGAACTTTATGCGTTTTGACAGTAAGTTTCATTGGCAGCTTTCTTATTTCAGGAATTTCTAGGAGATATATTTCAATTAACTGGGCCGCAGAAGTCAATCGAGAATGGAAATTCTGCCAAAAAGGCTCCCGAAAACTGTGGGGAAGAATTTCCGCTATCGGAAAAAAAGAATGTGATAGTGAGGGACCGCACCTATCGACATTCCTCAAGTTCCAATTCATCGCCTGTGTCAAAGAAAGCCAGGTTTCCATGTGATTCTGATCAAGGGCTTTTGCCGGTTGAGCCAGAATTTTTAGACTTTAAGGGTGATGGTCATTTAGTATCCACACCAAAAAATTCAGGGTTATTTTTAAAAGATACGGGTTCAGATTTCATCAACAGCCAAAAATGTTTTGGCGCAGTCAATACAGATTCGACCGAATCAGTCAGGTTTTCACCGCGTATTGGTGCTGTTGGAGGCGAAAATATTAATCGTTATGATTTTAGTATCAGTTCCAGTAACGTGAGAAGAAGAAAATTTCCAGGCCCTGCTGGGTTACTGCCAGAATTGGTATGATTATGATCTGTAGTAAATCTTAGGTTTATTTATGTGTTACTATGGTTACTCTTAACGTTACTAATTCAAAAATTCAAACGGGCACATTCAAAATTGGTAGGTGAAAGTATCATCAATTTCCCTATCACAAATGTCTCTGAATATCGTTCGTCATGTCTATGTTTTAGTCCGAAAGATTGAAATTCTGATATCGTATCTTGTGCTTAATAAGTATGATTAAATGATGAGACATTATCTGTTTTCAGGACAAAAGAAAATGCTACCCAAATTTAAGCCAGGTTCCTTTGGAATGTGTCGAGAGGAGAAACCTTTTTCTCTCAAATGAGACACAGGTAGTGTGATTTAAAGAACTATTATTTAAGAACAAGTTTACATGGTAACTGAAAAATTGTGTTGGTAATTTATGCGATGGTCGCTTTCTTTACTATCCTCTGAAGGATATAACTTAATCTAAAATTGATATTTAGTAGCGTTTTATTATTCATCATTAACCTGGGTCATTAACCATGAACTGAACGTTTCAATTATTCTGATGAGTCTTGTGGCATCACTGGAAAGTAATTATTTATTATATACACATTTTTCATGTCTCTCATAGCATTAAAGCCAGAAGTAGTTACCTCGATATTTCTCTAGTTTTGACTGGTGGAGAAAGGTAATTGTTGGTTCTTCCTTTCTCTTTCATCTATGAGATATTTATTTTGACGTTTTAGAGTGATGATTCAAGATCATTATTCTAATGCAACTGAAAAACATGTACGTGGCAATGATAGTAATAATTTTAGTTTATTTGCATTGAAGAATGTGCTTATATATTTTCAGAGAAGCTTTCAGTTTTACATTCTTGATGTAAAATTTGTTTAATTCTTGGAAAAGCACTTTAAATGTTTGTGATAATCAGCTTATCATACTTCTGAATGGAGTAATGCAAATAATAATTATTCGTAGAATATGACAATAAATACAAAACCGGTGGGGCCTACGT
Source organism: Ladona fulva (assembly GCA_000376725.2). Taxonomy (NCBI): domain Eukaryota; kingdom Metazoa; phylum Arthropoda; class Insecta; order Odonata; family Libellulidae; genus Ladona; species Ladona fulva. The sequence goes on from KZ308144.1 coordinate 2,662,383, forward strand.
GCAAAATGACCTAAGCTGTCAAAGCACTTTTAACAATACTACTACTACTACTATAAATACAAAGATTTTGTTCTAATTGTTATAGTTAATTACAAACTTCTCTTCCAACTCATTATTTACTCGAGTTTTATGTAGAATTTCTTAACGTGCGAAATGATTTAAGCTGTCGAAGCACTTACAATACTATACTATATATTGAAGTATACGATTATTATACAGAGTTTCTTAAGATCTTCATTGTAATCTGTTTGCAGGGTGAACCAGTAACAACGTTATCTCAGCCATGTGCTGTAGGCTCCCTCTTTGATAACAACAGTCCATGGGCCTCATTAAGGCAGGACATGGGACTTAGTTCCCCTGATTCTCACAGGAGCCCTCTGTCAAAGATTTGTCTAAAATGGGCAAGACAGAAAGCTTCAGCTCGTCAGCTTCCCGCCCACAAAGTTCCATTTCTTGCAGTTGCTATCCACGCACTGGACTGTTCTTCTCCTGATCCTTGTGTCATTCTTAGGGACCCTACAGGTAAATTCACGTCATACATTATCAGACAAATTTAGCTGTTTTACTTTTCTTAATGTCTTTCTTAGCTGTAGGTAGGAATCCTTCTTTCATTACCATTAGTTTTGCCTAGTGTTAACACTCCCCATTCTTATTGAGTGTTTTTTGAGATGTATCTTTTTATACTGTTTTTCATGTCTGAAATTTTAAATTACTCTTAAGGCTATTATTTGAATTTCCTTTTATAGATATCCTAAAAAAATGCTGGGTTAGGTTGAAAAGGAGACTAGTTAGTCTGAGTCTTACCTGATTAAGACATTATTTATTGTTTCTGTAAATTTTAGATCATTCTGTTTTTGTAATAAAGATTCTCTTTTCAAATGTAGGAGAAATGGGTGGTACTTTACATCGAGATGTGTGGGAGCGCTATGGTTATTTGTTACACCCTGGAGCTGCTTTGGCTCTTCGACAAGTAGGTGTGCTATCTACTGGTGCTGCTGCTAGGCGACACTACCTCAACATAACAGAAAACAACCTCTTAAGCATATACAGCTCGGGGAAGGTAGAAAGTGGACTTCTTAATCTAAAAGGAAGAGATGAGGGTTTTAGCAGTGAAGTTAAGATCACAAAGATTAGGCCTTTGGACCTAAATGAAGTTAAGAGAAGTTTAGCAGAGATGCAGAGTATTTGCCAGTCACCAAATCCTGCTACTGCTTCACCTCCAACTATGCACAGTTCTGTCTCTACTGGACCCCGTTTTCACACTCCTCTCAGCAATTCTGCCCGTCCTGCACCATACAGAGCTCCATATCCTAATAACACCAATCGGTTTTCCTATCCTCGTCCTGCTAATCCCTCATCTTCTGGTCAATTATTTACTTCCAATTTCAGGAATCCCTCTATGCCTAACCAGGCTTCATTTATTTCTAGTCCTATGCAAAGTAGCACATGGGGTCAAGGAAATAATACTCCAATGGAAGTTCAGTGTTCCAGCACTCCCCCATCTCAGCAAGCTGCCTCTTCCCCCTTCACACCTAAAATTCCTACATCTATTCCATCTGCCGGTTCATTTGTTCCTAAGCAACCATTCTTGAACAAGTTCCAACGTGGACAGTTTGGATCCTCAAGTGTTCCTTATCATTCAAGCAGCTTGGGGATAACATCTCTCAATAATCCTATAAGTAGTCAAGAGTGTGCCACTGCAATGGATGTTTCAATAGGACCTGATTGTGACAAACCAAGGTTGATGAGTCATTCAGAATCAGTTTTGGAAAGTAAGAGAGAGGCAAGCATAGCTGGTGCTGAGTGCAGGAAGGCCCAAACCATTGAAGAGGCTGAGTTGGACTCAATTCTCGGAGGTATTGACACTGATTTATTATTTGATGATGATTTTTAAGCAGCCAGAAAATGTCATATGGCTATTATTTTGTTTATAAAGGGTCTTGTTTAACTTCTAGCCTAAGTGTATCCCATGGTAATCATTGCTTATTTGCAAAATGCTCAAATGATAAGATAGAATTCTTTTTCTCTGTTAATTTTGTTTATTAAACACATTCTACATTGCTTGCATTACAATATATGTCTATATATTTACAGTCACCACCTTATGTATGTGATAAATTTTGGAATTCTGCATCTTTAGGTGATAGAGAGGCAGTCTGTATTCTTTCCTCTGAACTTTACCTTGTTTATCATACAATTGCCTTGATACAAGTGACTGGAATTATGATGCCTTGCTTTATGTCTTAAAATGCACTTTTTCTTTTTTTGTTGTACCTTATTAATTGGCACTCCTGGGATGCAGCATTAGTTATAATTCACTCTTTATTCTTATTCTACATAACAACATTTACTTCAGGCTGTAATGTTGTGGATTTTACTTTCAATGCACATATCTAAAAATAATAGTTAGAGAGAAAATTGGAGAGATTTTCTGGATGAATATGTTCTTAAGTTTTCAATCATGGATATGTTAGAAAAAGGTGCAATTCAAAATTTTATGGTAATTGTCTATAAATTTTTGTTTATTGCAATAACATTATTTTAATGGTTAAATACTATTGCTATTTTTTCTACATTTTGTTGATTTGTAATGTTTGTGATTAATTTTGATGGTCAAACATTTTTTTATTTAGCCAGTTAATTATTAATTTCATTTTAAAATGCCAATGATGATTATAAGTGTTTGAAAAATATCAGTTCAAAAGAAGCCGTCTTCCAGTTAGTAGAAAAATTATAATTTTATCGTTTATTCCACTTTAATTGCACAATGGTTACATTTCTAGGTAGAAACAATTTAACTCTTGAGATAGTTCATGATCATCATTGTGGTATATTTGAATTGAGACAGGTGTAAACCATATTTACTTGTGTACTCTGCATGTTGGTCTGAACAACATATTTATCTCTGTGCCAGTTTGTTGAATTGATTGCACAAGTGGTGACAATTCAGTATGATATTCTTACTTTCATTCATGTAAGTTTTGAAATTAATGGCAAAATGAGAACTGTATATCATACTGCCTGCCAAAGTTTAAACATTCCCAGTGTAGGCTATACTAAATTTACAGATACTGGGAAGTAAGGAAGGTTATACCTGTAATAAAGAAATCTATGAGAAGCTCCATTGCATAAATTTTTTTTAAGAAAAAAAGCATTCAGAAATTACTATACATATTTCACTCTAAAGACATTCATTATGTGTTATTTATGATATTTATATGATCATAAGATGCTCTTAAATATGTCTAAGTGAATTTTAAATAAGAATGTATGCTCTCTACTCTTCAATCATGATATGACTATATTTTAGGGATATAACAACATATTGTCGTAAGAAAAGCAATATAAGAATTGGGAATGGTGAAAATTAACTCTAGATAGATCAAAAATGTATGCAGAGGAATTATTTGGTGATATAAAAAATTCCCAATCCTTTCCTATTTTATCTTGATTTTTAGAGGAAAATTGTAACTACATAAACACACGAGAACTCTAGTGTGGAGTTGAGTAATCAAAATAGCAGAATTGTGATATTTCTTTATTATTATACACTTTCACATTTTAATGAAATGTGATGAAGTATTTTTATATTTTATAGAAGTAAAATAATAAAGTAGAGGTATTGCCATGCTTTTGTCTTAGTTTTTAAAAAAATAGTAAAGGTGAAGAAACTTGAGGGGAGTGTTGTTCTTCCAGGAAATCATTCCCTGGGCCTTTGATTTTAAAACTTCAACGTAAGTTTCATGTTTTACCTTAATGAGATGTTACCTATTCAAATTCAGGTGTATAATATGCTTACAAAGACCATATTGGGTTTTGCTGCAAGCTTTTAACCTGGATAATTGCATGCACATCATTATGTAGAAATGATGGAAAGGTACATGCGTATACACAGTACTCAGTTTTTCTGGAACAGAGATTTCCATAAATTTTATTTCGTCGTTCTGTACTTATTACTTTTTAATGCAGAAATGGAAACCAACACCACAACTCCATAGCTTTAGTTAGTAATTTGGAGGAAATGGTTTTGAAAGTGAATGTTCTGGAAATATTTGCTCTTTATTTTTGAATTTTTATTATTTATGTTACTAATCTTCTCATGTACCTGTCATGTGAACAGAGATTTCCATCCTCTTTGAACACATGCTATCTATTTTTTAACATTGAAAAACCAAACTTCTATGGCCCATTCCATTTAATAGCTTTATGAATTTTCAATTAATATGGACGACTTATGATGTAATTCTGAATGAAGTGATTCATTCCTGCATTTCAGGGAAGTGATTATCCAAATATAGGTAGAAATGTGCCATAATTCATCTTTACAGATACATATTTTGTTGCTTTTGTAAATTGTTTTCATTTTGGATGTATTATACTGAGTACTGGTTTAGTTAAATGAATCAAGAATAGACCTTTGTGCAAAAGATGCCTCACAACTCTTGTTAGCACAATAATATAAGTACTCCATATTCCATAATTGACTATAGTCATTCAGTATATTTATAGTTGTTAAATTACCGGTGTATGAGTTACTGAAGAAAGAACAACTTGTTGCCTCAGTGTTTCTTGCCTGAGAAATATATGAATGGGAGAACAGAACATTAGCTGTTTTTTTTATGACCTTCTTAGGAGTTCAGGTGTAGAGCTACATTCTCAGTTATTTCACATCTGAAAATTTAACTGTTAAGTCTGATAATAAGTGACTTAGTTTCACTATGGTTGTCAAAATTATTTAACCTGAATTTTTAATAATAAATAGTACTGTGGGCAAGACCATCTTGCCCATACATCTTAAGCAATCAAATGCTTTCTGTAAAGTTTTCTGTGAAATTTCCCTTGAGCAAGCTTATCTAATATCTTCTTCCTGGAATTATCAGAAGGAGCATGCAGTACACAAGTAAATAATGTGTGATTTCTTTTGATCAATATTTTTTGAGTAATGTTTTGGTACTTACTAATTACTCTGAACGAATTGAGTTGGATTGTTTTGAGTGTAAGTGATTAGTATGAATGAAAGCTTTAACATATTTTATGTACCATATTTTTGTAAATATTCTCTCTTCTAACTCTGTTTGCTTTGAGATTACATATCATTGCTTCCTTCTTGAATATTTTGATTGAGTAATTATGGGAATCCTATAATTTATATAATCTACATACTTGTAGACTTGCAAAGTTTATTTTATTGATGGGTGTGACTATATCCTGTTATGTAATGTCAATTTTTTCTTGTTATTCTTTCTTTGCTTAGCTAACGATACTCATACCAAGCTACCACTTATTCATTGGTACCAATTAGATACTTGTAAAATTTCTCTGGTGACAGTAATTGTGCAGTTAATCTGCATGGGGGCTATTGTGTTCTCCAGCCATGAATTACCTCATTTTAGATTTCTGCCTGGTGGTAAAGGTTGCTAAATAAGCAGCTTATATATCTTTCTTTTGTTCTATTGATAGAGAAAATATTCTATGGCTATTTTGTATGAAAGTGATTAAATTTGAACAAAGAAGGAAGAAAACTTTGGCAAGTGTTAAAGTTACTATTATCTTAAAATCCTTTAAGTATTATACTCTATAATTCAATTTTCTGTGAAGCCAGTTTATTTAGATGGGAAAATTGTGTACTTATTTTAACTATGTGCCAACCATCCATTTTACTTTATTGAGTCATCTTGCTTGATGCAAGGTGTTTCAGTAAAATGTGATGTAGCGAAATCCTCTGCATCATTGGGTGCCAAAGAAAATAGAAATTATTTTTCATGAATGATTTACTTACCATACATACTTACATATATGATGCATTATTTTCGCAAAATATTTTGTCTAAAAAGCAGGGTGCATCTTATAGGAGGATATGGATTATCCATAGTATTTATTCAGAATGCAGTCCCAAAAACCTTGTGTTTGATATATGGGTGCATTTTATAGGCAGAATGTACTGTACTATTCATGGATATACTGGTACCAGGACTGTAATTACCACATTATACCCAAAGATCTATAATCAAAGAAGAGGTCGATGAGCTGTTACAGCCCAATTAATTAGAGCAATTGCTTTGCAAGTAGGAGATCTGGGTGTATGTACATGGTGCATTAAACATTTTCTCTGTTAGTTCTTACTTAGACATCAAAAAAGGCTCTGGATAGCGATTTTGGTAACACGTTTGACTTATTGTTAGATGAAATTGATTCTGGGTTTGATTCCCAGTGCTGCCCAATGCTCACATGCCAAACTTCCTGAGATATTGAATCACTCTTGAAATGACTACTTCTACTTAGGCAAATAGCATAAAGGGTGGGGTGGGTTACTGGGAGGTGAAGGAAATGGCAATCAGAGGAGAATATTAGGGCACATGAACCTACTGAAAGGTAGAAAACTTATGATGATGACTACTTGGACATCAAATCTGTGTGTGCCATTAGTTGGACATTGCTGGCTTATAAGTTGTTTACAAGTTTTTGAAAACAAAGTTTTTATTACAATTGAGTTCAATGACTGTCTTTGACTGCTAAATTCTCACTACAGTTTGTCATCTGAATGCACAGAAGCATATTATCCATATGAGAACATTTTCAGGAACTTTGACCTTGAGTATATTGAAGGCTTCATTTCATGCATTAAATATCCTTTTCAAAATTATTATTTAACTAAATTTATTCTGCAGGCATCCTCATGGATTAACTTATCCAGATGGTTTTCATCCAATTTAAACAATTTCATTAGTTAAATTAATGGTGTTTTCCAGTTTGCATAGCTGTTGCTTTGATATTTATTGTTTACTCATACTTTAGTAACAGAAATCAAAACAGAAGGGAGAGAGTTTTTATTGAGAAATAACTTACTATTTGCCAAGATATAAAAGGAAAAACATTGAGTAATAGACAGTATAATACATGGTACAAATAAACTTTGCTGAATGGATTGCAGTTTTACAAAATGAAAAATATTTTTAGCAATGGAAACCTTTTTATTTGGGACTATACTTATCAGCTTGTATTTATATTATGCTCTTAAAGAATGCATTGTGACACAACTAGTACAAAGTTCATAGACCCTGTTTGCATGTACTTGTTTAAAAGAGTGATTTCATTAATTTTCCTACACCTGGTTATGGAAGTTCTCTTTCTCTCAGGCTTAAAAATACAGCTTGGACTTAAGAAATTTATCTAGACATTTGTTGATGAACAAAGAGAAATTTTCCTTTATCACAGGGTTCTAGTCCAAGCTGAAATGATTATTTGCACTCCCTTGTAATAGAGGTACAGATCTCTCTTTATTTGTTTCTGCAGTAGTTTCATTTGTTGTATTTAGCTTCTTTCTTACATGTATCTTGATTTATTTTCATGGTTAGAGTTCTCAACTTTTCTTTACACAGTCTTTACCACTTTCTCTTACATATCCACTATGTTGCTTGAGTAAAAAAAGTTATTCATTGATGAAATATTTCAGGGCATAATACTTATTATGAAAATAACTATTTTCATTTTCCCTCATAAATATTAAATTTTGCTTGATGACTCTGAAATATTTTGAATGAGAAAATTATGACATTTTGCTGTCTAATATACATAAAAGGTATATTTATCGTAGGATACAAGTGTGTTTTAATGTGTTTGATAATTTGGACTCAAGGTAATATCTTGAATATAAACATGGATTATGAATGATTTCCTTTTCTTGGTGTTTTGCCTTTATTGATGATTGGCAAAATACCAACAGGTCTCCTTTGCTTGCACGTTGATAATGCTGAGTTGGTTCCAAGAAATGGAGCAATGTAGAACCTGCCTTGTATATAAGTGAGAACATAATTTATTTAAAGAAAACATTATTGTAAGTATATGGATCATCATTTACAAATTAAAGTGAATTATTTGTCTCAAAATAGGTAAACATCAAAATCTATGGTTGATTGATGAAAGTTGCTTGAAGGCAGATTTATACGCAACGATGTGCCAAATAGGTGGAAAAACAATGTATGGCAGTCTTACAAATGCTCTACTGACATTTAAAACTGTGTGTTCAGCCTGTGGGCTAAGAGAATTTATTTTGTAGTTTTTGTGCATATTTTACCTTAAATTTTATGTTTTTGCTACACAATTTTATTTTCAAGAAAGATACTCAATTTTTATTTTAAAAATAGAGTTACTCTATTGTTTCTGAAAGCTCAAAACGTCCAATTTTGAATAAAATATTTTACTTTCTTAATTGATCTTGTTTTCTAGGTTTCTCGTTTGCTATTAGTTTAATGAAAGATGATGTAATCTTTAATGTTACTTTGGATTTAGAGAACCAACTCTTTCAAATTAAACATCTGCAGCTACGAGATAACATTACCAAATACAACAGAAAGGTTTAATGAATTGCAGTTGTAAGGAATAGTCTTGCTCTCATTCCATAACTCTCATTTTAGTACACTTGAGTAATTATTACAGAAATTACAGGTCATGTTACTGTGACTGAATATTATAGTATTACTCATAATTATTATTCAGCACTAATTTGGTAATGAGGTTAACCCATGAAGAATAGAATTCTTATATTCATATTCTTACATATCCTTCATTGTCCATGACTGGGCTATTATTTGCTTCTACCATATTTTGTTTCTGCGTATTTAAAGCCATTTATCCTGATTTTGATTCAGTTTTGCTCTTTCCATTAAACATTAACTGAATTAAAATCTTTCATCTGTATTTTTGGCAAATGTGGAATTTGAATACCAATAAAATTTTGATACATTATCAATGATTAGGAATTCAGTGATTTAATTTTTATTTGCTTATTTTTCTTGTTAAATATGAGGGATGTGATATTAAGGACATTGAAGTCATATTTTTCTAGAAATTAATGAATTTCTCTTATTATTATTTGGATAACGTGTACATTTCAAAATGGTTAATTTGATATAGTTTTTGTAAACTATTCTCTCCATAAATCCATTAACCAAATCCCATTTTCTATTCTTGAGGGCTCCCAGATAGCCAAATGGGCAACGCGTTCGACTTCAGTGAAAGTGGTCCCGGGTTCGATTCCCAGTGGGAGACCATGTGCGAAATGACCTAAGCTGTCGAAGCACTTTAACAATACTACTACTACTATTCTTGATGTGTTTACTTGCTGATATAAATTCAGAAGAATATTTCGTGGTACTGAATACCATACATTTACTTATGAATCAAAGTATTCTATGATACTATACCTGCTAGTATATCACTTATTGCTAATGGCTTTCATCTATTTTTTTACATCATTTTACTGTGGGATTTACTCTGGTGCATCCTATATGCCTATGATTCAACCAAGTATTTTCATTAGCTTTAATAAGCATCCAAGTACCATTTCAGCTGTTAAACCACAGGATTAGGTTAAAATTGATGATTTCACTATGTAAACCCTTATGTTAAGATTCTTACAATGGCCAAATTAATGGTACAAATCTTTTTGCCATAAATTCAAAGAGCACCTTAATGACCTTAAAAATATCATGTGAGTTCATTGTTATAACTTTACCTTGTACATTGCATGGTAGGGAAGTATGAGTGTAGTTTTGAAGGTCTCACTGCTGGAAACCTATGCAAGCTTCACTTCTGTCAGATTATGTAATTCAAGGTAAGGAAGTCTAGTCTTAGCTAAAGGTTTCTACATCTATACTCCATGAACTGCCATGTGGCACAGAGTACATGCAACATAAGGTAATATCTGAATCCTAAATATTGTGACAGCAGAAAAGTGTTCAAGGCATTCATTCCTTGTATCAATTTCCACAATTTTTCTCATGTGATCAGCCATTATAATAGGATGGATGCAAAATATACCTACACTACAACTAGATATTATTAAGATACGGATTAACTCAGAAGTCGACTGAGTAAAACAGAAGGTGTGGAAGGTAAGTACATTAATTATAGTCAAAATGTCTATGTAATCCATGGGCATCTTAAAGTTTAAAAAATTAATTTCTTAACTCTAACAAAGTACGCTGATGCGCAATGGAACATCGGTAGGGAAGCTTAGCCCTGAATCATCAGCTACTATGTGAACATTATTTATTTGATAACAATTAAGAGTTCTAGTTTGTTGCCTATATTATTGTCTCTCAAAACTTGGTATGATAAAAATGTTTTAAGTAGTAATTTATCTGATGAAATTAGTAAAGATAACTTTCAAATAATTTTATTACGCCACATTATTTATTTTTTGGCAACTTGTGGCGGAAATTTGACTAATTCACTGGAAGGATGAAAACATCATTTTTTTATCTGAGCTACGGTGCTTTCTCTTGATTAAATGAAAAGGTGTAATCAACAGGTTCAATCTAAGCTTTTTGGAGGATTCCAATGTAGATTTTGATAGGTTTTTTGGTTGGCCAAAATCATAGTCTCAATTTATAATAATTTTGTATGAAAAATGTTTGAAAGAAGGGGAATCAATATTTTTATGAATCTTCAATTAACATTTAGGAATCTTTAATCGTTCATAGTTTCTTTTTTACTTAGATGAATGAAGTCTTTTCCATTCTACTGATGATTTTCGCTTGTATATTGAATGTAACGTAAGTGCCAAATTTTACCGGATTTATCTCATTCTCGCTTTGAGATAAATCCGGTAAAATTTGGCACTTACGTTACATTCAATATACAAGCGAAAATCATCAGTAGAATGGAAAAGACTTCATTCATCTAAGTAAAAAAGAAACTATGAACGATTAAGGATTCCTAAATGTTAATTGAAGATTCATAAAAATATTGATTCCCCTTCTTTCAAACATTTTTCATACAAAATTATTATAAATTGAGACTATGATTTTGGCCAACCAAAAAACCTATCAAAATCTACATTGGAATCCTCCAAAAAGCTTAGATTGAACCTGTTGATTACACCTTTTCATTTAATCAAGAGAAAGCACCGTAGCTCAGATAAAAAAATGATGTTTTCATCCTTCCAGTGAATTAGTCAAATTTCCGCCACAAGTTGCCAAAAAATAAATAATGTGGCGTAATAAAATTATTTGAAAGTTATCTTTACTAATTTCATCAGATAAATTACTACTTAAAACATTTTTATCATACCAAGTTTTGAGAGACAATAATATAGGCAACAAACTAGAACTCTTAATTGTTATCAAATAAATAATGTTCACATAGTAGCTGATGATTCAGGGCTAAGCTTCCCTACCGATGTTCCATTGCGCATCAGCGTACTTTGTTAGAGTTAAGAAATTAATTTTTTAAACTTTAAGATGCCCATGGATTACATAGACATTTTGACTATAATTAATGTACTTACCTTCCACACCTTCTGTTTTACTCAGTCGACTTCTGAGTTAATCCGTATCTTAATAATATCTAGTTGTAGTGTAGGTATATTTTGCATCCATCCTATTATAATGGCTGATCACATGAGAAAAATTGTGGAAATTGATACAAGGAATGAATACCTTGAACACTTTTCTGCTGTCACAATATTTAGGATTCAGATATTACCTTATGTTGCATGTACTCTGTGCCACATGGCAGTTCATGGAGTATAGATGTAGAAACCTTTAGCTAAGACTAGACTTCCTTACCTTGAATTACATAATCTGACAGAAGTGAGGCTTGCATAGGTTTCCAGCAGTGAGACCTTCAAAACTACACTCATACTTCCCTACCATGCAATGTACAAGGTAAAGTTATAACAATGAACTCACATGATATTTTTAAGGTCATTAAGGTGCTCTTTGAATTTATGGCAAAAAGATTTGTACCATTAATTTGGCCATTGTAAGAATCTTAACATAAGGGTTTACATAGTGAAATCATCAATTTTAACCTAATCCTGTGGTTTAACAGCTGAAATGGTACTTGGATGCTTATTAAAGCTAATGAAAATACTTGGTTGAATCATAGGCATATAGGATGCACCAGAGTAAATCCCACAGTAAAATGATGTAAAAAAATAGATGAAAGCCATTAGCAATAAGTGATATACTAGCAGGTATAGTATCATAGAATACTTTGATTCATAAGTAAATGTATGGTATTCAGTACCACGAAATATTCTTCTGAATTTATATCAGCAAGTAAACACATCAAGAATAGTAGTAGTAGTATTGTTAAAGTGCTTCGACAGCTTAGGTCATTTCGCACATGGTCTCCCACTGGGAATCGAACCCGGGACCACTTTCACTGAAGTCGAACGCGTTGCCCATTTGGCTATCTGGGAGCCCTCAAGAATAGAAAATGGGATTTGGTTAATGGATTTATGGAGAGAATAGTTTACAAAAACTATATCAAATTAACCATTTTGAAATGTACACGTTATCCAAATAATAATAAGAGAAATTCATTAATTTCTAGAAAAATATGACTTCAATGTCCTTAATATCACATCCCTCATATTTAACAAGAAAAATAAGCAAATAAAAATTAAATCACTGAATTCCTAATCATTGATAATGTATCAAAATTTTATTGGTATTCAAATTCCACATTTGCCAAAAATACAGATGAAAGATTTTAATTCAGTTAATGTTTAATGGAAAGAGCAAAACTGAATCAAAATCAGGATAAATGGCTTTAAATACGCAGAAACAAAATATGGTAGAAGCAAATAATAGCCCAGTCATGGACAATGAAGGATATGTAAGAATATGAATATAAGAATTCTATTCTTCATGGGTTAACCTCATTACCAAATTAGTGCTGAATAATAATTATGAGTAATACTATAATATTCAGTCACAGTAACATGACCTGTAATTTCTGTAATAATTACTCAAGTGTACTAAAATGAGAGTTATGGAATGAGAGCAAGACTATTCCTTACAACTGCAATTCATTAAACCTTTCTGTTGTATTTGGTAATGTTATCTCGTAGCTGCAGATGTTTAATTTGAAAGAGTTGGTTCTCTAAATCCAAAGTAACATTANAAACTGTTTCTCTTATGAAGCATTTTTACATAAAAAAGTAAATTTTTTCAAATAAAACTTTATGCACATGTTCAGCATTAGATTAATGAAAATTCACATTCAAGAATTAGCCATAATTTTTAGCATTATTTTACCAATATAATTGTTTAATTATTGATTAAGATTTAGGGACCTCCAGATAGCCATGTGGGTAACATGCTTGACTTCGGTGAAACCAGTTCCAGGTTCGATTTTCCATCCCCTCTTCTGTATTGTAAGTCATTATCCCCTAACCCACCTTGTTGACTCCACCTCACCTTAACCTGATGATGAAGTGTTGCTTCAAAACCTTGGCCATTGTATGTATTCCCTTTGTTGTTTAGTAAACTGTTTCTCTTATGAAGCATTTTTACATAAAAAAGTAAATTTTTTCAAATAAAACTTTATGCACATGTTCAGCATTAGATTAATGAAAATTCACATTCAAGAATTAGCCATAATTTTTAGCATTATTTTACCAATATAATTGTTTAATTATTGATTAAGATTTAGGGACCTCCAGATAGCCATGTGGGTAACATGCTTGACTTCGGTGAAACCAGTTCCAGGTTCGATTTTCCATCCCCTCTTCTGTATTGTAAGTCATTATCCCCTAACCCACCTTGTTGACTCCACCTCACCTTAACCTGATGATGAAGTGTTGCTTCAAAACCTTGGCCATTGTATGTATTCCCTTTGTTGTTTAGTAAACTGTTTCTCTTATGAAGCATTTTTACATAAAAAAGTAAATTTTTTCAAATAAAACTTTATGCACATGTTCAGCATTAGATTAATGAAAATTCACATTCAAGAATTAGCCATAATTTTTAGCATTATTTTACCAATATAATTGTTTAATTATTGATTAAGATTTAGGGACCTCCAGATAGCCATGTGGGTAACATGCTTGACTTCGGTGAAACCAGTTCCAGGTTCGATTTTCCATCCCCTCTTCTGTATTGTAAGTCATTATCCCCTAACCCACCTTGTTGACTCCACCTCACCTTAACCTGATGATGAAGTGTTGCTTCAAAACCTTGGCCATTGTATGTATTCCCTTTGTTGTTTAGTAAACTGTTTCTCTTATGAAGCATTTTTACATAAAAAAGTAAATTTTTTCAAATAAAACTTTATGCACATGTTCAGCATTAGATTAATGAAAATTCACATTCAAGAATTAGCCATAATTTTTAGCATTATTTTACCAATATAATTGTTTAATTATTGATTAAGATTTAGGGACCTCCAGATAGCCATGTGGGTAACATGCTTGACTTCGGTGAAACCAGTTCCAGGTTCGATTTTCCATCCCCTCTTCTGTATTGTAAGTCATTATCCCCTAACCCACCTTGTTGACTCCACCTCACCTTAACCTGATGATGAAGTGTTGCTTCAAAACCTTGGCCATTGTATGTATTCCCTTTGTTGTTTAGTAAACTGTTTCTCTTATGAAGCATTTTTACATAAAAAAGTAAATTTTTTCAAATAAAACTTTATGCACATGTTCAGCATTAGATTAATGAAAATTCACATTCAAGAATTAGCCATAATTTTTAGCATTATTTTACCAATATAATTGTTTAATTATTGATTAAGATTTAGGGACCTCCAGATAGCCATGTGGGTAACATGCTTGACTTCGGTGAAACCAGTTCCAGGTTCGATTTTCCATCCCCTCTTCTGTATTGTAAGTCATTATCCCCTAACCCACCTTGTTGACTCCACCTCACCTTAACCTGATGATGAAGTGTTGCTTCAAAACCTTGGCCATTGTATGTATTCCCTTTGTTGTTTAGTAAACTGTTTCTCTTATGAAGCATTTTTACATAAAAAAGTAAATTTTTTCAAATAAAACTTTATGCACATGTTCAGCATTAGATTAATGAAAATTCACATTCAAGAATTAGCCATAATTTTTAGCATTATTTTACCAATATAATTGTTTAATTATTGATTAAGATTTAGGGACCTCCAGATAGCCATGTGGGTAACATGCTTGACTTCGGTGAAACCAGTTCCAGGTTCGATTTTCCATCCCCTCTTCTGTATTGTAAGTCATTATCCCCTAACCCACCTTGTTGACTCCACCTCACCTTAACCTGATGATGAAGTGTTGCTTCAAAACCTTGGCCATTGTATGTATTCCCTTTGTTGTTTAGTAAACTGTTTCTCTTATGAAGCATTTTTACATAAAAAAGTAAATTTTTTCAAATAAAACTTTATGCACATGTTCAGCATTAGATTAATGAAAATTCACATTCAAGAATTAGCCATAATTTTTAGCATTATTTTACCAATATAATTGTTTAATTATTGATTAAGATTTAGGGACCTCCAGATAGCCATGTGGGTAACATGCTTGACTTCGGTGAAACCAGTTCCAGGTTCGATTTTCCATCCCCTCTTCTGTATTGTAAGTCATTATCCCCTAACCCACCTTGTTGACTCCACCTCACCTTAACCTGATGATGAAGTGTTGCTTCAAAACCTTGGCCATTGTATGTATTCCCTTTGTTGTTTAGTAAACTGTTTCTCTTATGAAGCATTTTTACATAAAAAAGTAAATTTTTTCAAATAAAACTTTATGCACATGTTCAGCATTAGATTAATGAAAATTCACATTCAAGAATTAGCCATAATTTTTAGCATTATTTTACCAATATAATTGTTTAATTATTGATTAAGATTTAGGGACCTCCAGATAGCCATGTGGGTAACATGCTTGACTTCGGTGAAACCAGTTCCAGGTTCGATTTTCCATCCCCTCTTCTGTATTGTAAGTCATTATCCCCTAACCCACCTTGTTGACTCCACCTCACCTTAACCTGATGATGAAGTGTTGCTTCAAAACCTTGGCCATTGTATGTATTCCCTTTGTTGTTTAGTAAACTGTTTCTCTTATGAAGCATTTTTACATAAAAAAGTAAATTTTTTCAAATAAAACTTTATGCACATGTTCAGCATTAGATTAATGAAAATTCACATTCAAGAATTAGCCATAATTTTTAGCATTATTTTACCAATATAATTGTTTAATTATTGATTAAGATTTAGGGACCTCCAGATAGCCATGTGGGTAACATGCTTGACTTCGGTGAAACCAGTTCCAGGTTCGATTTTCCATCCCCTCTTCTGTATTGTAAGTCATTATCCCCTAACCCACCTTGTTGACTCCACCTCACCTTAACCTGATGATGAAGTGTTGCTTCAAAACCTTGGCCATTGTATGTATTCCCTTTGTTGTTTAGTAAACTGTTTCTCTTATGAAGCATTTTTACATAAAAAAGTAAATTTTTTCAAATAAAACTTTATGCACATGTTCAGCATTAGATTAATGAAAATTCACATTCAAGAATTAGCCATAATTTTTAGCATTATTTTACCAATATAATTGTTTAATTATTGATTAAGATTTAGGGACCTCCAGATAGCCATGTGGGTAACATGCTTGACTTCGGTGAAACCAGTTCCAGGTTCGATTTTCCATCCCCTCTTCTGTATTGTAAGTCATTATCCCCTAACCCACCTTGTTGACTCCACCTCACCTTAACCTGATGATGAAGTGTTG
Organism: Ladona fulva; assembly: GCA_000376725.2. Taxonomy (NCBI): domain Eukaryota; kingdom Metazoa; phylum Arthropoda; class Insecta; order Odonata; family Libellulidae; genus Ladona; species Ladona fulva. The sequence goes on from KZ308144.1 coordinate 2,678,884, forward strand.
CTTCAAAACCTTGGCCATTGTATGTATTCCCTTTGTTGTTTAGTAAACTGTTTCTCTTATGAAGCATTTTTACATAAAAAAGTAAATTTTTTCAAATAAAACTTTATGCACATGTTCAGCATTAGATTAATGAAAATTCACATTCAAGAATTAGCCATAATTTTTAGCATTATTTTACCAATATAATTGTTTAATTATTGATTAAGATTTAGGGACCTCCAGATAGCCATGTGGGTAACATGCTTGACTTCGGTGAAACCAGTTCCAGGTTCGATTTTCCATCCCCTCTTCTGTATTGTAAGTCATTATCCCCTAACCCACCTTGTTGACTCCACCTCACCTTAACCTGATGATGAAGTGTTGCTTCAAAACCTTGGCCATTGTATGTATTCCCTTTGTTGTTTAGTAAACTGTTTCTCTTATGAAGCATTTTTACATAAAAAAGTAAATTTTTTCAAATAAAACTTTATGCACATGTTCAGCATTAGATTAATGAAAATTCACATTCAAGAATTAGCCATAATTTTTAGCATTATTTTACCAATATAATTGTTTAATTATTGATTAAGATTTAGGGACCTCCAGATAGCCATGCGGGTAACATGCTTGACTTCGGTGAAACCAGTTCCAGGTTCGATTTCTGGTAGGGGCTTATGTGCAAAATGACCTTAGCTGTTGAAGCACTTTTAAAATTACTACTACTGTGATGAAGAGTTAGATATTCTATAAGAGGCTAAGTAGATAATAGTATATGACTTAATTTAAAGACCTTCAGCTAGATAACCACTGGCAATGGAGTTTCTCTGAAGACATTTTTTTAAACTGAGCAACTATATATATATTAAGTTGCCAACCAAGCCATAGTTCCTATAGACCGTGGGTGAAGCAATGTATCTTCTGGCTTCAGATCAGTGTTTCTGGCTATTGTCAGGTGTGAATAAAAGAGTAAATATTTCAGTTGTATATACATATATTAAAATGGTAATATCTTATTTGAGGATATAAATTAAAGATAGTTAATTATATTGTTATGCTAACAAATAGAACAAGAATATTACTCAAAATATTTTATTTATTATTCATATGTTTCAGAGCGAAGTGTTTATCACTCTCTCCTCTGCTTTATTATCCATGACCAAGGGTAAATAATATATATCAAGTGATGAAATAGAAAAATAAGCAGTCCTAAAGACTTCTTCTACTCAAAGGGACCAAAATCATGAACCTGAAGATGCTTGTAAGCTTTTTATGACTTCAAAACACATTTTCAGATCTCGAATGAAATATCCTGGAAGGCAGACACCCAGCATAACACTTGATGGAGAACCTTTATATTCTTAGTGGGTTATTCTCGCTCCTGCTGCTGTCTAGCTGATATATTTTGTTCTCATCTCTGCCAAATATGTAGATATTGCAGGTGTTTCACCTTTATTTAGAAGAGCAAGTGTGGAAGCAAACCCGTAACATGCCATATTCTAAACGAGCAAGGCAGGAATTGATCTTTCGAGACTCACGACAAGTTAATGCGAAATATATAGCTGAATAGTTACAAAACTATCTGGGTTTCAATCGCTTAAGTTTAATTGCATCTTCACCTGGTGAAGGAACAGAAATATATGGAAACTTTCATTCATTCACCATTGTTATTTGTCGTCCTTAATTGAATCTTAATCTTTCCATACCTTATTATTTATTTACTTTGTTACTTTAATATTACTTCTTATGTATTGAAGCTCTTTCAAATTCTTCCTTTTTTGGTTACTATACTTGTGGTTGTGGATCTTTAAAGATGGCCCTGTCTTTGTCCTCTATTCCTTCACTAAACTGTTAATCAAAATCCCTTAAAAACAGTTCTTCCCCAACTACAGCCCTTCTCCCTCTCCTGCTATGTATCAACACTGGTACTTTTCATGATCCCAATCCAAGTCAACCTTGCTTAAAGAACCTCGTTTGTCTAGAGAATTTTCGTGAGTTCTTATTGCCTCTGCTTTGGAGATATGCCAGCCAGAGTGCTTTCTTTTCTTTCCTTAGAATTCTGCAATTTTTTTGCTCCTTCTACTCCTTAACTGGCTCAGGGTCAATACAGGTTATCTTTCTTAATTTGCTTTTTTTCCCTCTGAAAACTCGCTTAACTGCCATTGGTGAACCAGAGGCTGTGCCTTAACCTATAATAATAATAACTTCTATAATGGATACAGGAAATAATCCCGATTACATCCATTTTAATACATACTATTAAACACAGGGTGGGTAAGGGTGACTTTGCGCAAGATGGTGCGCACCCAAGGAAAATCCCAAGGAAGAATGGACTTGAAAAAAGTCTACCGGGAATCGAACCCGGGTCTCCCAATTGCCGGTCGGGTGCTCTGTCCGTTGAGCTATCCCGGCAGAACATTCTCCAAGCCATTCGGGATACTTTGTGAGCAAGGACGTTGCGAGTTCGTCCGCATGGCGGCATCGTTCGCAGTCACGGCTTTATTGAAGCACCGGCCACACAAAATTTTGTGTGGCCACAAAGGACGAACACACACAACCGGATATATACCGGATAACCGGAAAAATCCGACTAGCCGGGATTCAAACCCGGGACCCTGTGGTTGGAGCGCTAGCGTGCACTATGCTATTCCTTCTCTTTAGACATACTTTTGCTATTTCAGTGATACACTTTTTCTATTTATCTCAGGATTCTTCTACCCCCTCTTGCTCTTCAGACTCATACCAAAGACGATGGAGTCTATTTTTAAAAGTAAATTCAAGTTCCATAGGCACTATTCATGAGATTAAATACCGTATTTTAACCATTAAAGGCAAATTCCATGACATCAGGTTGCGATATTCATCTCCTTTATACATCTTATTTTGTTGTGTAATACTATTTTCAATACCTGCCATGGATACATCCGTATCGTTAGGAATGGCGCTACGTAATCCTCACTTTTTCTGTTGCAAAAAGATTTGTGATTTAGCAGCGTATTATGCGTATAATAGGAGGTGAAAATCATTTCGTGAATGTTGTCTCTCATCTTTTCTTCTTTTTACCCATTCCTCACCGTTTTCCACAATTATTCACGCGAGAAAACAACAGGGTTGAAGGACAAACAGAGGGAGCTTGGAAAGGCACTTTGATGGGAAGTTTGAAATGGGGGGGAGAGGGGTACAAGATGTAAGCGAAAACAAAATCATGTCTCCTTTCATATGATTGCGGAGTTTATCTGGGGACGGTGCTCGGCCTTCTTGTTGAAGGAGTCTTGCCTTCGTTCTGAGGTATGTAGGTACTTGACGTTTTTCATCACTTCCAATCCGTTTCGTTAAAATTTCGTTTGGTTTTAACATCTGAAGGTTTTAAGCCTATTAATTCTCGTCTAGGTGTAAAAATATTATGACAAGATAATCAAAATCTAAGATCACCGTAAAAGAGTTTTCGTCGATTCGATTTTCCTGCGTGAAGAGAGTTAAGAACTACTAGATCTGTAGACTAGTAAATCTGTAGTTTTGTTCTGTCAAAAGTTTGATCTTTCGACGATGTAATTAAGTTAATTGGTTTTAATTATGGTACATGCCGTGGTTTGAATCGAGCCTAAATATGAAAAAGATTCGAATATGTATTTCATGATATTTTCAGTTGTATACAACGGCATTTTAGGTCATTTATTTCAGTTTGTTTTGAAGTTGACGTATCTTTTCGATAAACCGTGCATGCTTTTGAATTTTAAGTTTCTATATATTCTTGAATATCGTTTCAGATGTATTTTTCATTAGTATTTTATGTGGAAATAGGTGCCGGTAAGTACGAAACGAAGCTCTCGAAAAACATAGGATTGGAATTGAAAGACGTAGAAAATATAGCAAAATTAGGACTAACTTCGAGCTAAAATTCTGAAAAACGTCAGTAGCTTCCCAATCGAACGCAGATCGCCAAAATGCCTGCGGTAGGACGAAAAGTAATTTCGTAAAACCAGAATTGGCGATTTAACTGATTGTGAAAATAACTTTCCTAATATTCTCACCCACATTTTTCTTCAGAGGTCAGTTTGACGGCGAATAAAGGTTATAAGATAGGGTAATTTTGAAGCGAGTTAAGAATTTCCTGAAACATTTACACGATTCAAATTCTGCCAGGGGCTATATCTTGCTGCTTTTTAGATAATTAAAGTATATTTGAATGAAAGATCAAAAAATTTTCATTCTCTTTACAGTTAAGTTTAACTCTTGCAGAATTTTGACGATCTGGTCTTATTAAAAAATGGCGTTTTCAAGTATTCTTTAAGAAATTTTACCTTCCGTTAAACGTATTGAATACGTATTTGCGGTTTGAAGGGGAAATCAAAGATTCATCTCCTTTGGATCAAATGAAACGTAATTTCCTTAAAATCAACAAAAATTAAAGTACAAAGGCTAATTGTTTGATTACACTAATTTTTTCACTAGTAATCCGATTTCAGCGAAATATTATGTAATACAACGCAATATACACGAGTAAAATAATCTAATGTGGTAATTACCGTTCTTTTGATTTCTGATGAAAAGCATGCATTTTATGGAATATCTCTATTGACATATTCAGCGGTTTATTATAGTTTGTTGTTATTATAGAAAATAAATTGTATGATCTATACAATATTTTACAGTTATCTGCACTTCTAGGGAAAGTAATTGTAGAGACCACCTTCTAACAATATTTTCACATTTTCATCAATTTGATCACAATAACTGAGTTGAGAAATGCCGAAGGTTTAATTGAGAGAATTTTAAATTGTTTTCAAGTTACCTTTAAATAAATATAAAATAACGCCAGATTTGAATAAATTATCTAAACTTAAATGTATCGAAATTAAGTAACTACACTGCAACGGAGATTTCGATGTCAACGTCAAGGCTAAAGAACTCGTGAGAAGATCGCGAATCCTCTAAACCTTGACTACTCTTCCGCATTGTCACATAGAATACAGTAAGCGTAATAATTGAGATTCTGTTTCCTTCTCCATAAAATTCGATACGTTTATTGATTTCACATTTCCAATGCTATTCATTGCGGTAAAATATTACGGTTGATAAAAGGTTGCTATGTGGCCAAGAAAACCATATTAGCCCGTAACAAAGCTGAAATTTGAGTTTTCAATATGAAAATCTTAAAAAGTCCTTCAATGACTAATTTAATCTTTGAAATAATGATTGTATTCATAAGGATAACGGCACTACTCGCCGATATTGAAGCTGAAGAGTTTTTTTTAAGGGCATCTTCCATGGTCTGTGTTGTATTATTGCGTGATATTATTATAATAAGCGTAACCGAGTATTTTTTCCAGATCTGTATTAATGAAATNGATGAAACTATGAACAATAATTGATATATATAATTTAAAACATATGCCCCATCTACCGGTACAGAATTTAAATGCAAACGGCGGGCATTAAAGTTGACGCGATCAATATTTAGGTTGCTAAGAAAATTGCGAGATGTAAAAGAAATTCCTCTCTTAGTATACGGAAAGGTTCATCGTCGAAGCTCTTACATGAGTTCATGAAGATGAGTGGCGTATGGCTATGGGACTGACTGGTATTCTAGAAGTCATGAAGTTACAAATATACGAAAAATCCAATCCCCGAATATGTTGCAGAGCAGCTGAGGGTACAAATTATAATCCAGATACCGACTGATAAAGGTTTTCAAGTTTCGTTATATTTAACAATCGACGAAACATTTTTGAAAAGTTTCCATATAGTACTACAATGTACTTGATGATATCAACGTACTTGATAACGTGGTCCATTTCGGGTATATTCTACAGAAATTATGTTGCGTAGCGTGATGAAGATTTAGTTTTCGATTTACCGACATGAAATTACTGCTTCATTTCATTAATTATTGCTCCATATGTGAAATGCTACCGAATTAATTGAAATAAGAAAGATTCTTATTTTTTTACCTTCTCATGTGAATGATATTTATAACTTTCTTCTATGTTGCGCAACGAAAATTATACTTAGGGTATTATATATGTACGTACATGTGTTCATTAATCAACTTCTGTGGAAAACCTATGCAGATAAGTACAGGCGATATCGACATATTGAATTATTCATAATCTATGGTAGTTTTTGTCGTAATTTTGCAGTGATCTATAATTTTGCAAGAACGTATGGTTTTATCCATCTTTTTAACTGGTTGATGGTAATTGGAATGGAATTTCATCAAGCTTTTTCCGAAGTAGCTTCCATATTTTTTCTTTATACGTATTTACAATGAACCTTTTGTACAAATATTTTTTGCTTTAGATAAATTCAAAATATTTAATCGTATTAGCAAAAATTTATGTTTACTCCGTAATTAAGATATATTTTTACGCATTTAGACTTACTTATCTTCTCTATAATTAAAATGCACAGATTTAACAATTAACGTATATACAATATTGTACCGAAGTTTTAGTAATCATTGAGGTAAATTTTGTATTTATGAATAGTGCTATATTTTGACAATGCTCTAGTTGATTGCTCTAGGGATGGCATTAATTATGAAATGGTTCTTAAGTTTAATTCTACCAATATATATATATATATCATCAGCCATTTTCAATCCGACGTCGGATGTAGTCCTCTCCGAGCGCTTTCCAATTCTCTCTATTCTGAGCCTCTCGTTGCCATGTTACCCCTAAATACTGAATGATGTCTCTCTTCCATCGGTCCCTTGGTCTTCT